>JAOTQH010000046.1:6677216-6689020 GCA_025631255.1 Cornus kousa
CATGAGAAACTTTTTGACGGGGAATCAGGGATTGATCGATGGATGATAAACTCCATCATTTCGCCCCAAACAGATTAAACCTTTAGTTTCAACCAGACCTTATTAATTTAATTTATTAAACCTTATTATTAGTTTCAACCAAACCAAACCAAATTTGTTCAATTAATGGAAGGCTAATTTAATAAGGATTAAGTAATGCCATGAGTATCATAAAGAAGAAAAGTCGCATATGTTATATGACAGATAATC
Organism: Cornus kousa; assembly: GCA_025631255.1. Lineage (NCBI taxonomy): Eukaryota > Viridiplantae > Streptophyta > Magnoliopsida > Cornales > Cornaceae > Cornus > Cornus kousa. The sequence continues at coordinate 6,677,466 of JAOTQH010000046.1, forward strand.
ATATAAAGCCCACAAATTGTAGACTTCTAGTAATTTCCTCCATCTTTGTGGCAAGTGGCAACATGTGTCTCGAAACAAAAAAAATGCATATTTTTCATCTCAAATCTGGAAGTTCTCTTTCTGGTCACACAGAACGGAAAAATAAAAATCATTAACGTAGGGAATTTTGGAGTTTGATGATTTTCCTCCATGTCCTATGCATACTTTTCTATTCACCGTTCTACAAGAATTAATGGCCAATTCTGCAACAATCAGGGTTGCTATTTTGCAAGAGAAACGAGCTAGAATCGAATAGAGAGAAAGAGATGAAGAAATTCATCAAAAGAGGAGGATATAAATGAACCCTCCAGAGAAGGAATTTTAATGTAATGTTTTTCCTTTGATTTTGTGAATGGAAGAGAGAGCCCAAATTTGAGAGAAAGAAGAAGAAAAAGATCGATGAACCAAAGGAGATATAAATGAGAGAGAGGAGAGGCAGAAACCAAGAGGGAGAGAGAAGAAATCGAAGACAGAAGTATTGAATAATGTGGGAATGTGGCTTTGCCGCTTAGGAGTGACTACTATTCCGCCTAAATGGTCGGACAGAGTCTCATTACCTTGGGGGCGCAGATCCTTTGCTGTGAGAATTCTATGCGGTCCCTAGTGACTTTTAAGTGGCCTATATTTTTTCACATCATTCTTCATTTAATAGCTCTTCATTTAATAGCTCTTGAGGCAATGTTTGGGTGCACCAATTACAAAAAATTAAAAACCTTCCTTACCACCATTTATAAGTATATTAATCCTCAAAATAAGGTATGCACATAATGCAAACTAAGTAATGTCATATACAATGTAACTCAATTCAACATATGTGTTTGACAATTATACCATCATTTATAAGTACATTTCACCACCATTTATAAGTATTTTCACCCTCAAATTAAGGTATGTATATAAATGGTGATGTTACTTTTTAAACTCCTGTGATGTTATGTTATGGTGTAATTGTCAAACACGGTCTCAATGATGATGAACGATGTGACCAAACATAAACCACATTGCAACTCACTGCATGGGAATCCACAGGAGGATTTGCGCCCCTTAGTGTTATTTGATTTACTAGGTTATCTGAGTGTGTTTGACCAAACACCCGAACCCAAAAAATGTGTGACTCGTTACTAATTGACATCGGAACATGTTGGGTTTGGTAGTTGGTGTCCAGCCAAATGAAAAACGAACATGTTGAGATCTCTTAGATGTTTGACAGTTGGTTCCCGCCATAAACAGACCCTCCTGTCCTTCATTTCTCTACACACCTCCAACTCCACCACCACCAGCTTTAGTCCCAAATTCAAGTCCCCTATTCACGAATCAATCCATCACCTCCTAGAAAAATGCACGCACATGAGAGAACTAAAGCAACTTCATGCTCAAATCATCCTCCAAGGACTCACCCAACAAACCCTCACGCTTGGCAAACTCGTTTCTTTCTGTGCTGTTGCCGAGTCCGGTGATCTTCAATACGCACAGCTTGTGTTTGACGAAATACCCGAACCCAATAGGTACATGTATAACAGTTTGATAAGGGGCTACTCAAATAGTGATGACCCATTAAAGGCTATTCGCCTTTACCATCAAATGATTAGTTCAGGCCTTTCACCGAATGAATTCACATTCCCATTTGTTCTCAAGGTATGTGCATTCAAATCGGCAAATTTGGATGCGGTGCTTGTTCATGGACATGCCATTAAACTGGGATTTGTGTCCCAAGTTTGTGTCCAAAATGCGCTCATTAATGTTTATGTTGTTTGTGGGTTGATTCATTGTGCTCGGAAAGTTTTTGATGATATTGGTGATAGGACTTCAGTTTCTTGGAATTCGATGATTGGTGGGTATTCTAAAATGGGCTGTTGCAAGGAAGCATTTTTACTCTTTCGGGAGATGAGAGAACTAGGTGTGGTGCCTGATGAGTTTACCTTTGTTAATCTCCTTTCTGTTTGTTCACAAACTTGTGATTTGGAATCAGGAAGATATGTGCATTTATATATAGAGGTCACAGGGTCTAAAACTGATATATATGTCCACAATGCTCTTGTGGATATGTATGCGAAGTGTGGTCATCTGCATACAGCCCAAGCATTTTTTGACCGAATGCTTGATAAAAACGTGGTCTCATGGACATCCATGGTTAGTGCATATGCTAAACACGGACTTACTGATTTTGCTCAGAATTTCTTTGAACAAATGCCTGTGAAAAATGTGGTTTCTTGGAATTCTATGATTTCATGTTATGTCCAAGAAGGTCGCTGCAGGGAAGCTTTGGATCTTTTTGTCGAAATGTGTAATTCAAGAGTGGTTCCTGATGAAACTACTCTAGTTAGTGTTCTTTCATCCTGTTCTCAACTTGGCAATTTGGTTGTGGGGAAGAGAACTCACAATTACATCTGCAGTAAAAATATAATACCTAGCATTACTTTAAGTAATGCCCTTGTAGACATGTATGCAAAATGTGGTCCTGTACAGATTGCGTTGGATATCTTTCTTGAGATGCCGGAGAAGAATGTGGTGTCATGGAATGTGATGATTAGGGCGCTTGCACTACATGGGTGTGGATTTAAAGCGATCCAACTCTTTGAAGAGATGCAAGGTAGTGGGATATGGCCTGATGAGATCACCTTCATGGGGATGCTTTGTGCTTGTAGTCACAGTGGTCTTGTGGACATTGGGCGATATTACTTCGATAGAATGGGTCTTATTTACGGAATACCTTATGAAATTGAGCATTATGCTTGCATGGTTGATCTTCTTGGGCGTGGTGGGCACTTGGAAGAAGCAATTAAGTTGATAGGAGGAATGCCAATGAAGCCGGATGTTGTAGTTTGGGGTGCTTTGTTGGGTGCCTGTAGGACTCATGGCAATTTCATGGTTGGAAAGCAAATTTTGAAACAGCTACTAGAGTTAGAGCCCCATAGTGGAGGACTTTATGTCCTCCTCTCAAACATATATTGTGAAGCTCGAAGATGGGACGATGTGAAGAAGATAAGAAAACTAATGAAGGACCACAGGATCAAAAAAGGCAATGCAATCAGCTCTATTGAAATTGATGGCTCATTTCATGAATTCATGGTTGACGACAAGAGATGTGATGCTACAAGTGGTATCTACAGTATGCTTGATCAGTTAACAGACCATTTAAAGTCTGAAGGGTATTTATGCAAACTTTCAAGTGCGTTTTTGGATGCAGAGGAAATTTAGTGCTGTGCTGGGAATGGCACAGCATTTGAAGCGGTGGGGTGTAGCAATGCATTCCTTGGAACGCATGTATGCAGAATGCGGTTTTTACCACTGCAATACGTTGGATATCTTTCTGGAATGCCAGCTGAGAATGTGACATCTTAGAATGTGATGATTGGGTCTCTTGCATACCGTGAGTCGATTATAGTTGATCTTTGACTTGCAAAGAAGCAAGCCAGAGGGATCTGATCTGACAAAACTACCTTCAAGTAATGGCAATGTAGAGACGGTGAAGCACATTATAAGACAGCTATTGCAGCTGCTAGAGATGGTGGAGGCCTTTGTGTGTTTATCCGAAATGTATATTGTGAAGCTGAAAGATGTGATGAAGATGGCAAGATATGAAGAACTGGAGGAAGCTAATGAAGGACCATGCAATCAAAAAGTTCGAACAGTACGCTTGATTCAAATTGATGCTTCTAGCAGTATTAATCCATTGCTTGATCAATTAATGGATTATATATACTCTGTAGGTTGTGGACTTCCCGAATGCTTAGAAATTCTTTTGTTGTATCATCAAATTTTGGAAATCTGACTATATTCAATAATATTGTACGTTCTTCGCAAGTATAACGCTGCAATTGTTATTAACCATAAAAGATACCTAGTGTGTGTGTGTGAGAGAGAGAGAGAGCAGTACTCATCAACTGATGAACCAAATATGTTATGTAGCTGAGCATTAAGAAGCCAAAAAGTTATCCCCAGCATTAATTAATAATATATATATATAATTTATTTTCTTCTTATGTGTAATCTTAAAATTATACTAACTTATTCTATATATATATATATATTCTACAGGTTTTTAGAGCATCTCGTGATACTGGTATTCGAATAGATGATCTGGAGGGATTGTTGGATATTTCTGATATCCATCGTTACAGTATAAACTATGGTTGGATTGTATATATCAATCCAAGAGAGCAAAAAAGGCACGGAAAGTTTGAAAACATCAGCGCTACTAAGTGTGAGATATGTGGTTGGCGTATGACCGATTCATCATCAAGGTTTTGTTCAATTGCCTGCAAAGTAAGAATTTATATCTTCTCAACATAATAATACATCTTTCGATTAAGAGGATGCCGTCAGAATTGTATGTGATTGGGATCAAAAGTCTCATGGTGTATCATTCACACCTTCCACATTCAGCATTCTTAAAATTCGGAGGATGTATCATTCTTCATATTATATATTTATGGAATTTTTTTGTCAAATTAACTTTTATTGAAGTTTTGGTTATTAAATATGCAGGTTGGTTATTCTCAACGCGTAGAAGAAAGCAATAAAATGCCACAGACAAGACAGACTCTTTGCTCCTTAAGAAGAAGACCTAGAAAAGGCATATCCATAAGATCTCCACTCTATTAAATGATGTAAAAACAATTATTTATTCTTACAGATTTGATTTGGTAACGAAGATCTTTTGTTTTGCTAATTTTTGACATGGGTTGCCACTGCAATTCTGTTTGGTGTTCTCAACTTGGTGGTCTCAATGCTCACAAAAAAACACTATTTTAATGACAATCTCTCCAGCGTCCAAATTAGAATCACGTGCACGGTCATAAAAGCACGTCACATGTATACATTCACTTACCCAAAACCAAACCAAGTCAACAGACGATGTCCTTTTTTTTCGTTTTTTTTCATAGACAAAGTTGGCATGGTCACGTGGTGCTCTAATCCTAGGGACCCTCACTCTTAATCAGATCAGGATCAACGGTTGTAATTGTTTACACGGCTGAAACGATTACACGTGTAAATGTGTGAGTGATCACCAACCAACCCAACAATGCCCATAATAAATAACTCTTATATGCGCAACCACTTGACCACTACTAGCAACTACCACACCATGGCCAAAGTGTTACTGACATTATTGGCTCTAGCCATATGCCGCATCTCAGCTCAAAATGCAGCAGAGCCGGCAGACACCACGCCTCCGGCGGCGGTGCCTCCTAATGCCACCCAAGAGTTCCTAGAAGCACACAATCAAGCCAGAGCAGCAGTGGGTGTTGTTCCTCTAAAGTGGAGCCAAAAGCTAGCCAATGCCACCAGCCTTCTTGTTAGGTACCAACGAGACAAAAAGAGTTGCCAATTTGCAGACCTTAGCAATAGCAAGTATGGCGGCAACCAGTTAATGGCCAGCGGACAGCCGGTAGCACCGCGCGAGGTCGTTGACTTCTGGGTAGCTGAGAAAAAGTACTATGACTATGCTAACAACTCGTGCGCGCCAGAGCAACAGTGCGGCGTCTACACGCAGGTGGTGTGGAGTAAGTCCCTCGAATTGGGTTGTGCGCAAGCTAAGTGTGTCAAGGACAGTGCTAGTTTGACCGTTTGTTTCTACGAACCTCCTGGAAATATCATAGGAGAGAAACCCTATTAGAGTTATGTTCTCTGTGTATGCTGGGTGGATCTAATGGTGAGTGCACTTCATTTTGGTTTTTGTGACTTCGGTTGCTAGCATTTAGCGTGTTTGTGCGTTTTTAGCATCGATTTGGTTTGTTTGCAATCCAATGAGAAGAAATTCCACAATGTACATTATCTGTATATACTGTGCATCTCTGTGTGTGTGTATATATATATATATAGTTATACGCAAGTCAGTGATCATTGCATCTGGATTAATTGATTGAACACGAGCATATAGAGGCCATATGAGAGGTTAAAGGTCTAAGTCTCCTCCATCAGATGAGTGTCTTTAACTACCCAAAAATACAAAAAGACATTTGAGTGCAACTTAATAATTCTATCAACACATTACATAATAATCACAATGCATGCCAGAGTACAGTGGAGATTGCATTACAAAAAAATACAAAGCGCTGGGCATGCGAAACTATGCTCCCATTTCTAACTCCATACTCTATTTCATTTTGTACAAAAGAAAACCTAAATGGGGAAAAAAAAATTTTAAAAATAAAACAAGATGTTGAGTGCTAGGATTTGAACTGTGGTAGCAAAAGATGTTGAGTACTAGGAATTAACATGTGGTAGCGATCACCTCACAAGCTCTTTTGATATGAGATACCGAAAAGCAAAATTATGAGGAACCCATTCAATGCTCTTGCGGGACTTTCCTAGCTGAGATTTCTTAATTTTCTTCCTCAAAGATTCGGGCAAAGCCTGTTGAATCATCTCCACTACACCAGCCGGACACAAACCTGAATCCTTGGAAAAGGAATCCACAATTTTTGGTAGAAGGATTTTGTGGTCCTTTCGTATGCCAAAGGTGGCTCGAAGGTACTCTTCTTTTGCAGCTTCTAGCTCTTGAAATACTCTCTTTGGTGTGTAAACGCGAATCTGAAAATTCACAAGTCACAACTTCCATTTGATCACGCAGAGAGTATCTAGGAAAATAGACCTATTTACATCATGCATTTACTTTGTTCATTTGCTTCATAATTCATTTCATTATTTTTATTTGTGTTTTTCTTCTTTTACCTCTACCTTTCATACAATTGGTCCAGGAGGGCCCAAAAAAAAAAAAGAAATGATTACCACAGCTCGTAGTTAATTCACCCAAGGCCAATCGAAGATGATCGAGGCAAACCAAGTTATATTTGTTTTTTTTCCAGCTACATTAGAGGAAAACATTTATTCTCTATTAAAGACTTAAAAGTAACAAATTTACTTGTGTGTTGCCAACACTACGTAGTACTAATTTTGAACAGAAGAGCAGCTACCTTCCAATTCTCGATGCCTAGACCCTATGCAAGATGGACTCGGATAAGTGTGCCAGGTGAGGCTATGTGTCTAAGCATGGGCGTAGATGCGGCCAAATGTGCGTACAATTTCTTAGTTCCCTGATTATAGAAGACATCTAGTTTGTTTGGTGAATCATCAATTTTGTTGAATTCAAGTACTATCAAAGCCAACAACACTCTGAATTTATTATGTCACATATTAATGAAATGCGAATGGTGGGGAAAAAATATTAAAAAAATAGATTGTGAATAAAGATGTACCGCAGGATCAGAATGGCTTCCGGAACATAGTGCGAAGTGTAAAAGGGGTTCTGAGTGCTCAATTGCATATGCCTGCCGTTCATCTCCGGTCTTAAATTTTGTTTTTGACGAAAGTAACAAGCGAAGCCACTGCATGCACAAGTAAATTCAATCAGGCATGCAACAAATATAATTAATTGAACCTACCAGAGTAGATTTTAAAAAAACTGTTAGAGAACTACGTGACTGGTTATATGACAGTTATCATTATTTTTAATTTTATACAACCAATCACTTAGTATGGCAATAATAATTACAAACTATTCAGATAATATCATTTTTTCTTTTTGTAGGGTGTGTGGTGGGAACTATAAAAATAAAAAAAAATAAAAAATGCATACAAATCATGTAGTCCTGGATATATATCTCTATCAAATATAATCAAGTTAATCTGGCAGATATTTAAAAGAAAACCATTGTAAGAGATCTACCTGTCCAGGACGAGACATGCGGCATCCAAGGATAGAACTCTGTATTGTGTCTGCACTTATTATGTGACCCCCGACATTATAGGCAGCCTGCATGTGTTGAATAAGTGTAAAAAAATAAAAATCAAACTCAAAACTTCCCTTACAGATAAACCAACAAGACTCTTACTTTCAGCAGTAGGAAGACTCTCTTTATATTGTTGTGTGGAATCCCATAAGCCAAAAATGCCTGCTTAGAAACAAGAAGTTAAGAACTGATTACTATCTGCTCATAGCAAAAACATACAGTAACATAAAAAGGAGCTAGCGCTGTAAAGTCAGTATTTGCATTGATGAGAACTCATTACATGCATCACCAGAGCATTGTGTATGTTGATCCAGAATGCTAGCTTCTCCTCGTGTTTCATCATTCTGGGATCTACTTCTTCTAATCGACTGATGAGTGCCCTGTAATATATTAATTAATGAGTATAATAAAACTGCAGGAACCCTTTATACGAAAAAAAGTTTACCATGCCACAAGATACCTAAATCATGAAATTCTTGCAACAATGACATTTTATATAGACTCACCTAAAATTTTGTAACTTGTGTTCAACATCACCCAATTTCTGACTATCTCTGTATAAACATTGCACTTCAACCATTGTGCTGTAAGGTCCACTGAAGTCCTTTAGTCCTACCACATGAAAAGGGTTATCTAACCGTACATCAAAAGACGAATCTTTCCTAAACCCTGGACTCCACACATCACAAGGCTCTTTCGGAGAAAATGCACTCATCGATGACAAAGATGAACTGGGAGATGAGAGGTCATGATTTGTTAAAGGTGGGTCTGCAAGCTTGCAATATATAGCTGACATGCACTTGATCATATCCTCAGAAATCTTGTTAGGTGTCTCTGGAACATGGTCAGAAATCCGGGTGCCAAGATGCTCTGCTAGACTGATTACATTTGAAGCGGCATTCTGAGCGTACTGTAAAGAAGCCATTAAAAGTCATAACCAGCTGAGATTTATCCAAATTTTATTTATTTATTTTTAATATGCATCATTTAAAGGGATTAATCTCCTCTGCAACTAATGTTCCTATGATCATTTGAAATTACAAGTGGAACACCAATAACAAAACTCCACATAAAATGGCATCATCACTTTATCAGAGAAATATAAACAACTAAACAGACAAAACAACTGAATTACAACTTTACAAGCAATATCCCATTATTCATGATGTGGTAACCATTGATTTAGCAATGGAAATTGTAGGGGAGTCAAATCTCAGTAAATGACAGTTATGAGTTTATATGATGAAACTTAAAGATACCTCCATCATGGACAAAGGTTGGGAATAACAGGCACGAACAGCTTTACCCACAGGCTCTGTAGGAGAACTTCGAGTTGATAGAGCTGAACGTTGTGACAGCGATGAGTGACAGCGGTGAACACCAGAATCTAACAGCTTCTCCTCTCCTATATTAGTTGACCCATTCCATGGATTGGCAATAATTTGATAGCTGGCTTGAACAGTTGAATTTTCCCTCTTTGATGTAATATCAGATCTGGAAACTTTTAGATACCTTCCTCTTGGGGTCGTCAAAGGTGATTTTGGTCTTCCATCCTTTGTAGATGGAGGCGAGGAAGAAAGTTGTTGATCAAATGCTTTCCGGTATAGCGAGAGAAGATATTGCTCCAAATGATTAACCTCCAATTCTAATACCGCAATTTCTTTAATCAGTTCTGTGGCTGGCTAGAGTCAAGAAAAGATTCGTTTTAATGCAACCATGAAGAAATAGTGGCAATAAGGCAGACAGGAACAAAATAACTCAAACACCGGAGTCTAAGATTTATTAAGCCTCTTGTGTAAACATTGATGGCGTGAAACAAAAATAAGTAGTGAAACATGTTAATCATGGGAAAAACACAAATACCCCAACAGTTCATTAAATTTTGTGATAGTTTTGCAACTCTTAAGAAATTTTTTCTTAAAGTACAATATATAGGAAAGGAATTGATATAAATAATAATGTAGGGACTATTAAAGTACTTCATAAACATGTAAAAGCAAAAAGATAATCACGAGAAAGAGATAAACTCTCATATGTTCCCATAAATGAAACAAGAAGAACCTACCTTAGGCACTGAGACTTCATTTGTGATATCATGTGAGGAAGTTCTATAACCCAGTGCTTTTTCTAAAGCACAACGGACAACAACTTGGTCCTGTAATCTTTTTTCAAGCTGTAGAATCTGCATGCAAGAGAACAGAACAGTTTTAATAATATAACCAAAAAGCCGGTACCCAATTACAAGACCCAACATACTCCAATCATGAGCAAGAGAATGGATGGGTCTGAAGCCTTCTGAATCTTCTAGAACCATGAGTTTGGAGAACTAGATGTTTAATTTTCTACTTTTCCAAATGACCTACTTCAGTCATGGTTGAGAAAATGGACAGGTATGAGCCTTCTGAATCTTATTAAGCTATGAGTCTGGAGATCTAGATGTTTAGTGTCTACTTATGCCGATGACCTACCCTAATCATGGGTTAGAAAATGGATAGGTTTGGGCCTTCTGAATCTTCTAAGATCATGGTTCTGGAGATATAGATGTTTAGTTATGTACTTTTGCTTCAAAGATTTAGAATTTTAGTGAACCTCCAAGGACATCACAATCTGCACAATTTATACCCTACCTCTTGCCTCAAAGAATTTCGTACTTCAGCATTGGGCGATTGTCCCTTTGTGGTCTTGGCACAGTCCTTCAAGTGCCCCATATCCTGATAAAAAATCACTCCAATTATTAAAAACTATAAAAAAATCATAAAAATGATCCACTGGAAGGTTAGTCATTAGTTTGTCTTTGAGAGTTCAGTATGAAATCCTTTACAATGATAGCTAGTCTGATCGCAACACATGGGATAGTCAAGAAGGGGAACCCCAAAAAAAAAAACACATTATATCAAATTATCAATATTCCAGAAAAAATTGTGCTCAATGGTTCAAAAAGAATAAACATAGAAGTAGTCAAACAAGTAATAAGATAATCGGGTCATGATGTCGCAAGCTCTCAGCTTCTTCCTTTTCGTGTTTCTTTTCTTTGCAAAAATTGTAAGTTCCATTCTGCTATATGTTACTAAGAGCAAAGGGGTAGCAAAGAGAAACCCTTACCAATTTCATACTGTGACAAGCTTCGACGGAATGATCCAAGTTATCTTCCCTGAATCCTCTTTTATTAGGGAAGATGTCACTGAAACAACAACATGAAAGAGTCAACATAAATTGACTGAAGAACAAAGCAATTGAAGGTTGCCATTGTACCTTTGGCCACTTCAAAGCACAACGTCAAGTAACAAAATTATTTCTGCACATCAGTTTATTAGAAAGAAGAATAATTCCCAACTCAAGCGAGGTCCAGGTGGGTGATCATTTCTACATGATCCATTTCAAAACGATTTCCCGTGAGAATCAGTAGCTATAATTACCCAATTAGTTACTACTAAATAATAAGGTTAAGACAAGATGTGGAACATGAAGAAAGACAAAGAAATCTATGATTTCTAAGCAGCGGTGACACAAGACTTTATATATGAAAGCCCAGATTTATGGGTTGATCAAACTATTCTTAAGAACTTCTAGTTTTTACCCTTTTTATTTCGGCCAAAATTTTTGAAGATTTTCTTCAATTTCAATGAATGATTCAATGAAACAAAAATATAGCAGCACATCTAAGAAAATAAAAAGAAAAAAAGAAAAAAAAAAAAGAAAGAAAAAGAAAGAAAAAGAAACTAAATATAGTACCCAAAAAATAAATAAATACCGTAAACAAAAATTTATAGCTGTTAGAGC
>JAOTQH010000046.1:6708433-6726872 GCA_025631255.1 Cornus kousa
AACATAAATATATATCTACATATAAATGTATTACATATAATTACAATCTGACCCCAACTTTTATATATATTATAATTAGGTATATATATATATATATTATTATCGAGTATGTTCGCGAACGCATTATTGAGTTCAGTTCGTGAACGATTCATGAACAAACGAGTCAAGCCTACTGATGTTCAGGCTCGGCTCGTTTATGAATCGAGCCGAGTAATTAACGAGTCGAGCCCGAGTAGTTCGCGAACGGCTCAGCTCATTTGCAGTCCTACAAAAAACACTACATTATAATCATTATTGTGTAACTGTAAATTCTATCTTCATATTCAGGGAAAAATATAAACTCCGTCTTCATTACCATCAGTAATGCTATCACTTGTTGCTGCTAACACTATCTCTCGCCTCAATCACCTGCATCACCCTTGGTGTCACCAGACCAGCACACTCTATAGAAGCCACTTCACCATTGTTGCCACTAATACTACAACTTGAGCGGGTTGTATCTGATGCAACTGTGCCTTACGTTTGGATGATTTTATAAATGATGGTCTTTTTTCTTCTTGGCATGGTTTTAGATATCTTAATTTAATCTAAAGTGTTGGGTTGGGTTGTTTTAATGCCTCAGGCTTCCAAATCCAACTTGAGGCCAACCTAGAGTATAATTGTTTTATTATTTCATTCATGTACAGAATGGTGGTGCCCCTAGCCTTATCGTGGATTAGTCTTGTTAAAGGTCTAGATACCTAGTCAGCCAATAAATAAATAAATAAAACAACTATTCTACTTACATAACATGTCATATGTGTACATGACTATATTTGAGTGTTTTGCAGTTGCCATTAGATTCTTTTTGGATATTAGTACCATGTTATTATTTTTGATATGTAATCGGTTTTTTATAATACTCCCTCTATCCCACTTTAGATGTCCACTTTTGAAATTCTAGCTTTTTAAGAGATAGGCTATTAATATTTTTTATTGCATTGGCAGTGAATGAATTTCCCCCCTGTTGGGGTCCACAGTGATGTCATTTTTGACACTTTAATTTGTCTTATCATTTCAATGTAATTAGGGAATATTGGGACTGTTATAAAATATAGTACATTGATTTTGAAATAGGACAACTATTGTGGGACAGCTAAAAATGGAAAGATGCACTACTAATATGGGACGGAGGGAGTATTAACTCTCTTTCTTTCCCACTTTGGGAGTGTTTCATTTTGGATATGTTTTTATTGGAGATGGTCATTTGATTGTTGCTTGACTGTAAGCCTTGCATTAGAGATTACAGAAAAAGACAAAATAAACAAGATCTGCAGAGAAGATAAATATTTATCTTCAAATGAATCAGCCTTTGAAACCCAACCCAACATAAGCTTGGGTTTAACGCCTTGTATGGAGTTGGGTTGGGTTATAGGTTGGTGGCTCTGCCTTTAAGGTTGGTATTGGGTTGACTTTAATAAGAACCCAACCAACCCAAGTTTTTGACCTAACCGCTAGAGCCTCCAGGGGTACTTTATTGTTACACAATGGCAACACCACTCCATCCATGTGATTTCTTTGAACAATCTGTTTGAAGAACAACAAACCTCTATCTTTCTGTTAATTGATTTGTTTAGGAGGGATAGATTGGATACCCTCCTTAGGTATTATTTGCACAAAGAGGCTTCCTTTGGAGTTGAACTCCCGTTCTCGTTATTGTTAGCCCAAATTTTTGCCATCACATCAAGCTGCGGCCTGAAACACCAAACCTCAATTGCCTTCTAAAAGTCACACATTGGTGCTTGTCTTCAATTTATTCATCTGTAATATATATATATATTTTGTGGTGGAGACTAGTAGTAATATCACTAGGTCTGTTTTAGGAAATTGGAAAAAGAGATCTTTGCATGGTATTTGCATCATTCCTTGTCGTTTTACCATTCCTACATATGAATTAAGATCGAGGATTCTGATTACACACTGAATATGATTAAACATTTCATTCTGTTTTTAGTTATGGTGGCCCTCAAAATAATAGTCATTCAATCTGTATCAACATTGAGGGAAGAATGAAATTGTAGCATGCTGAAGCAATCCTCTAATTCAATTTAGTTCATAGATTAATGTTTCTGAAAGCAGCCGATTCTAGCGTCTTCCTTTTGGGTTGATGGAGCGGGTGAGCTGTTGTGTCGGGTAGCCAATTTTATGCAAATCTGTCTTTACATCATTGTAACTAGTTCACATAAATTATTGTATAGTGACTTATTTAATGGAACAGGTTTTGTTACTTTGCCAAAGTGAAAAATTGAATGAAGGTGCTCTTGTTTCTGTAATTGGAATTGAACCCTGGTGGATCGCATTTTGTACCTTGTCTTTACCACTGGCTCATGTTATTTTTCTCTCTCATTCAGGAATTAGTTGATTCTATCATGTGGAATGAAATCAACTTGCTCTCAGATGTAGCAGTGCAGTCTGAGTTGGGTTCTGAGTGGAAGTCCTGGAAGCATGAAGTTATGAAATGCTTTTCATTGTCGAATCCCATATCTAGTGATGGAGACATGGAGCAGCAGAGTAATGATAGTCCTTTGCCCACGGGGCTTCAGGTTAGCACGAAGAGGCCCAAGCTTGAAGTTCGTCGTGCTGAGGCACATGCCTTCCAGGTAGACACCCAGGGTTCACATCAGGCTGGAACTGTTGAGATTGATACTGGATTTTTTGATGGTCGAGACACTGTAAATCCTGGTTCATTAGTGCCCGAGCCTTCTAGAGAGGAAATTATAATGGAGGAAGCAGCACCTACAGACTACTCTGGTAATGCAGCTAGTAGATGGGGTGAGATTGTAGTTGAAGCAGGAAATTCTGATGTCATTCAAACCAAAGACGTCGAATTGACACCTGTTAATGGAGTGGTTGCTTGGAAATCCTTGGATACTGGGAATAAACATCGCCAGTGCATTGCTTTCATTGAAGCTAAGGGAAGGCAGTGTGTGAGGTTTGCAAATGATGGTGATGTTTACTGTTGTGTGCATTTGGCCTCACGTTTTGTTGGAAACTCTGCAAAAGCAGAAGCAACTCCACCTGTAAATGCACCAATGTGTGAAGGTACCACTGTTCTTGGTACTAAATGCAAGCATCGGTCTTTATCTGGTTCCTCTTTTTGTAAGAAACACAGACCCCGAAATGATACAAAGATGACTTCTTGCTCACCGGAGAATAAGCTCAAGAGAAAGCAAAATGAGATTGTAAATCGATCAGAGACTGCATATTGCAAAGAGATTGCGTTGGTGGGAGACTCTGAAACTCCCCTCGAAGTAGATCCAATCTCATTCGTGGGTGTAGAATCCCTCAATAATAGCTGCTTAATTGAGATGCCCGAGCATCCCAGAAAAGAGTATAACACCACTGAGATGCACTGCATAGGCTCATGCTTACAGGATGGCAGTGATCCTTGCCTGGAAACTCCAAAGCGGCACTCATTATATTGTGAAAAACACCTTCCAAGCTGGCTTAAACGTGCACGGAACGGCAAGAGCAGGATAATTTCAAAGGAAGTGTTTATAGATATTTTGAAGGATTGTTACTCACGGGAGCAAAAATTGCAGTTACATCAAGCTTGTGAGCTATTCTACAGGCTCTTTAAAAGTATCCTATCCCTAAGAAATCCTGTTCCTAAAGAAATCCAACTTCAATGGGCCATATCTGAAGCTTCTAAAGATGTTGGTGTTGGGGAATTCTTAATGAAGTTGGTTTCCAATGAAAGGGAGAAACTTGAGAGGCTTTGGGGTTTTAATTCTAATAAAGACACACAGGTCTCCTCTCCTGTCGAAGAACCTGTTCTGATTCCAGTGGTTAGTGATACTGAACATGACATTGAAAATTCAATCAAGTGCAAAATTTGCTCTGAGAAATTTGTGGATGACCAAGCGCTCGGCACACACTGGATGGACAGTCACAAAAAGGAAGCACAATGGCTGTTCAGAGGTTATGTTTGTGCCATCTGCTTGGATTCTTTTACTAACAAGAAAGTTTTGGAGACACATGTGCAGGAGAGACACCATGTGCAATTTGTTGAACAATGCATGCTTTTCCAGTGCATTCCTTGTGGTGGTCATTTTGGCAATCCCGATCAGTTGTGGTTGCATGTGCTCTCGGTTCATCCTGCTAATTTCAGGCTGTCAAAAGTTACTCAGTCTGTGGGTGAAGTTTCTTCACAGAAGTTTGAGATGGGCAATTCAGCTTCTGTAGAGAATAACAATTATGAGAGTCAAGGGGGTTCCCGGAGGTTCATTTGCAGGTTTTGTGGGTTGAAGTTTGATTTGCTACCTGATCTAGGCCGACACCATCAAGCTGCTCATATGGGGCCAACTTCTGTCGGTCCTCGTCCCCCAAAGAGGGGTATCCGCTTTTATGCTTATAGATTAAAATCGGGGAGACTTACCCGTCCTAGGTTTAAAAAGGGTCTGGGAGCAGCATCGTATAGGATAAGGAATAGGGGCAATGCAAGTATGAAGAAACGAATCCAGGCATCTAATGCAGTTACTACAGGGGAAACAAAAGTGCTATCTCATGTAACTGAGGCAGCAAGTCTTGGTAGATTGGTGCAATCTCAGTGCTCAGCCATTGCTAAAATGTTGTTTTCTGAGATTCAGAAGACAAAACCACGGCCCAATAACCATGACATCTTATCTATTGCTCGGTCTGCATGCTGCAAGGTTGGCCTCCAAGCCTTATTGGAGGAGAAATTTGGACTATTGCCAGAACGTTTGTACCTGAAGGCAGCCAGACTTTGCAGTGAGCATAATATTCTAGTGGACTGGCACCAAGAGGGGTTTGTTTGTCCTAAAGAATGCAAACCAATCACAGATCCACATCTGATGTCTTCCTTGACGCCTCTCATAGATGGTCTTGTGGTTTCCAGATCTGTTCTTCCATCTGAGTCAGTGAACAACGAGTGGGAAATGGATGAATGCCATTATATTATTGATTCCCAGCATTTTAGACAGAATATCATGCAGAAAACCATTATCTTATGTGATGACATAAGCTTTGGACAGGAATCAATTCCAATAGCATGTGTAGTGGATGAAAATCTTTTCGGGTCCCTTCACATCCTTGCAGATGACTCTAATGGCCAAACTACTGTGTGCTCTATGCCTTGGGAGAGCTTTAGTTATATCATGAAGCCATTACTTGATCAATCCCTATGTCTTGAACCAGAGGTACTCTCATGTGGCTTACTCTTTGTTCTAATTCTATCTTAATTTGGATGCTGATCTTTATAATGATGTGGAGTGGAACTTTAATGTCCTTATTATCACCTGACCGCTAAAAAATGAGTCTGACACTTTCCATGTTGTCCTGTCCTTGATATATATATATATATATATATATATATATATGTTTGTGTGTGTGTGTGTATTATATGTACAAGTGACCTCAACTTACCTGAAGAAACCCTCTCTCTCTCTCTCTCTCTCTCATGCGTGCACACACACAGGTGCCCATAATATTGGACACCTCTCCATTGCTTCTCTGTGCAAGGGGTGTAATACATTCACTGTAGGCATAGCCCAACAGTCCAATGCCATAATTTTTATTATAAAATTTCTGAACAATCACGTGGATGTGTTGCCCAAGTGTGCAGTTGTAACTGTTTTGTATGCTTGCGCTACCAAGTGTCCTTCTCTGTGTGGTATGTTGTTTCTGAACATTTGTCATTTATATTGATGTTTCGTTGTTTTCATGGCTTGTTATAATCTAATTCTCAATTCAAATACACCAATTTCCTTTTGGCTCGAGTGAAATCTCCTGCTACTCCCGAGTGGGAAGTTGGAGGTGCAAATACCAGCTGGGATTTGGGTGTCTTACATGAGAGAGAGACGACACTAATGTGTTCTCTGATAGTTTCCTCATTTCCTTTTTCTCTGATCTGTTCTCTGACAGTTTCCTCATTTTGTTTTTACCTTTTTGTTTCTTTGTTCTTTTTTCATTTCTTCTATTTTATTTTTTGTGATCAGTGTTTGCAGTTGGGATGTGCTTGCACACGTTCAACGTGCTTTCCTGAAACCTGCGATCATGTGTACCTTTTTGATAATGATTATGGAGATGCTAAGGATATATATGGCAAACCCATGCGTGGCAGGTTCCCATATGATGAGAAAGGTCGGATCATTCTGGAGGTATCATGCTATTTTTACTACCATCTATCACAACCAATGTCATTTTGTGTTTGCTGCTTTTGTTGTAGCTTGAATTCTTAGGTTAATAATATCTATAAGGTTCTTCTAGTTATGCACATCCCGTCAGAGCAGATTCTTATCATGCTTATTACGGTACCTGTACCCGTTTAATGAAATATATATATATATATATTTTCCTGAATGATGAAATATTTATTGGTTGTCCAGATGCTGTAGCTTGAATACTTATTACCTACTTTTTCCATTGAATAGAACCATATAATAGCAGTCTCAGTGGGTTGCTTGTATTACTTTAACCTAGAACCTTCTTTAAATTGTTTTCTGTTGAAAGCATGTGCTTGAATGATAAACCAACACACTATTGTTTACCCATTCTTTCAAAAGAGCATATAAACATCCCAACTATGTTACATGGACTTGGGTTAGTGTGCCCACGCATTGGATATGTCAAATTTCCAACCAGAAGAACACATGGACAATGCTAAATATTCATTTTATTCAATATCTTTATTAATGTATGTCTTTTTTAGAGTAAAATTCTGTCTTAATGCAACATAGTGAATTTAGGCATTTAACTCATTTTGAATTAATAATATAATAAAATTGACATTGGATATACTTTTTAGGTACATGTCCAATCAAGGTATTAGGACATATTCCATTCCCATGTCCGACCAGTGTGTCTGACATGGGTTCTTCACTACTTCTAAAGACTCCATGTAACATAGCTTCCCAAGATAGAAGTTCCATTTCTGTTATATTACATTGACCCATAGTGCTGTTAACGCTGATTGTTTGTAACTTTTGACTTCTTTTATGGGCGATGATTGTACCATAAAATTTATTTATTTTTACTAAAATTTGCAGGAAGGTTACCTAGTCTATGAGTGCAATCACATGTGCAGCTGCAATAGATCCTGTCAGAATAGGGTTTTGCAGAATGGGGTACGAGTGAAATTGGAGGTCTTCAAAACTGAGAAGAAGGTAATTTCCTCCTTGTTTTGGTTCTGAAGATTCCTAGATTTAACTTCCCAATACATTAATTCACAGGGTTGGGCAGTCAGGGCAGGTGAAGCGATCCTGCGCGGTACGTTTGTATGCGAGTTAATTGGAGAGGTTATAGATGAGCAGGAAGCAAACAAGAGACGCAATAGGTTTGACATTCTATTGAACATACAGGGTTTCATATTGCGTTTATATTATATTTCATTTATCTTATTGACAATTTTGGCATTCAGGCATGACAGAGAAGGTTGCAGATATTTCTATGACGTCGATGCTCACATTAATGATATGAGCAGATTGATTGAAGGGCAGGTCCCATATGTAATTGATGCCACTGAGTATGGAAATATTTCCCGGTTTATTAACCACAGGTGAGGGAGGATTTTTTCACTGATTCTGTTTAATAAACTATGTTTCAAAAAAGTTCTGTATTGTAGCTTGGCCACCTAGGTGTCCACCCCAAAAGTCAGAAAGTGTAATACTTGAGACACTGTTAGGTTAACTTTTTATAAGCACTTTTGAGAAGCAAGAAAAGCAATATATTTAAAAGCATTTTTCTTCAGAATACTATATCAGACATCAATCACCTTCACTTGCCTGGTCTCAGTAGGAAACTTGGAATACAATGATACAAAGTGTGTTCCCACCGCTCCACAGCCCCCTCCCCCCTCCAAACTAAAAACAAATACATAAAACAGAATGTAAATTGAACAAACTGGGGTGTAGTTAGGTTAGACTATCTTGAGATTTTAAATTGGATGAATAGCAGAATAGTAGGAGGTACTCTTGCCTATGATCTAGAGGTTGTTGGCACTTAGTGCTTTTGTTTAGCAATTTTCCCCCTGCCAAACTAAAAACAAATAAATAACAGAATGTAAACTGAACAAACTGGGGTGTAGTTAGGTCAGACTATCTTGAGATTTTAAATTGGATGAATAGCAGAACAGGAGGAGGTACTCTTGCCTATGATCTAGAGGTTGGTTGGCACTTATTGCTTTCGTTTATTCATATTGGTTATTTATTTATTTACTTTCAAATTTTTAAGAAAACAGCTGGAGGAAAGGGGCAAATTTCTGATCTATTGAAAGTGAAAATGCATATCTTCTTCATACTGAGATTGAATAAAAATTTAAGGAAGTTTTAAAGTGGAACAAAAATTTGTGTTTGTAAGTGCTGTGGGTGTGTAAAGAGTTTTCTGGAGCAGACTCATGGTTTCTTTTTAGGAACTGGTGATTGTAGTGGCAAGCTAAATTAATTTAATTTACTTAAATTTATTGTACTTGAAAAGTAAATACTTTTACTAAATTAAATCAACGTTGTCATTACTTTGCACAACTTTTTAGGTTAAGTATTTTTAAGCACTATTGAGAAGCTAGAAAAGCATTTTTCTTCAGAATGCGACATCAGACATCAACCTCCTTGACTGACCTGGCCTCAACCACACACACACATCTTAGTGAACAACTTCTTGTTTCAAAGAATCCTTTGTATACCGTACTAGTCTGCTATCAGACAATTCTATCATATGATTTTCTTAATCACTACCACCAAACAAAAATAAATATATAAAACAAATGTAAACTGAAGTTACTGAACAAGCTGGGGTGTGGATCCTTATTTTATAGTGACTTTTATTTAGTATTGATATTGATACAATTTTCGAGGAAAATCAAAATTCGAAAGTCATTTTTTATTTTATTTTATTGTTTTTGTTGTAGTTTTGGTCCAAGAGTTGATTACAGTTCATGTTTGCCTCTGTTGCAATGTTTATTAATGTTATTTGTCACCTTGACTACCACTGCACCTCACTTACCTCACTGCCGTCAACATAGCAAAGTAGTTCTCCGCTGCCACCATGCTGCTGCTCAATCAACGTTTGCCAACACACCCTTCTTTCACCGCTTTCACCACCATTATGTTACCCCAAGGCCCTCTGTGTGTCTAGGTCACTTCTAGATAGGACTAAATAGTATATATGGTGGTACTATTCAACATTACTGATATAATCATAGTTCATTTAGGAAAAAAAAAAAAAAAAGAAGAAGATATAATCATAGTAACTTTTTATTATTTAAATCATATTCTACTTATAAAAAATAAAAATTAAAATTAATAAAAAAATAAAAACAGAAGAAAAATTATTTCTACTATTTTCATATTGGCAATATTCAATATACACTTTGATAACCATTTGACTTGTGAACATTGAAACTTGTTCAAACTTCTACTTTCTGAAAAACTACATATTCAGTTGTAGCGTCTTTTTGTTTGGACTTTTATATGCCGACTTGCCCATGTTTACAATTCAGCTTTAGCGTGCTCTTGTATGGGTATGTGATAATTTTCAGTTTTAATGCGCCCCGATTGTGTCTCCAAATCAAGTTTGTATTGCAAGTCATTGTGTGCTTGCTCATTCACAATCATTTTTGGCCCCTTTTGTGCTTGTGCGGTAGTGGCTCCAGTTGAAGTCTATATGCCAAATTCGTGTTTTTTTTTTGGTGTTTGTTGTCGTCGTCGTCGTCCAATGTATATTTCTGTGATGTTCATAGCCTTACCAATGTTTCTGAAATATGAACATCTTGATGTAGGATATGTTATAAATAATAATCGCTTCACTAGGTTTGAGATGCTTGAAATCACGAGATTGTTGGCGTGATTCTTCTTCAAGTTCGCATCTATTTCTTAGACTTTTCTTTCCCAGGCACTCTTTTTTGCCACTGCAAATCTTTTACTTCGTGTGCCTGGGCATAAGCTAATGTTGAAAACAAAACAAAATTTTAAGTACCCTGTGTCAGAACTATGTTCTTATCGAGGTTGAGCATGCACCTCATATTCTCTAAATTAGTAAATTATAGGCTGTTGATTTTGTAATTGTATCAAGGTGTTTTTTTTCTAAGGTGTTTTGCCTCATGTATGTGAGAAAGACTTGATAGCTGATTATTAGGCGGAAGTGTGATTTTAAAAGGAAAAATATATTGCAAAGGATTTTTGCTGGCTACTAGGGTTTGTTTAGTTGAGAGGCAATATTTATTCTTGTTTTCCTCAGCTTTAGGCGTAATGAATGCATATTGATTTGCTTTTGTTTATGTATTGATGGTTGTAGCTGCGTGCCGAATCTTGTGAATCACCAAGTTCTTGTGGAAGGCATGGATTCTCAGCTCGTGCACATTGGTCTCTATGCAAGTCAAGATGTAAGCACTCTCTACTTTTCTATAAATGATTGGTTGTCATATGCTAGAACACCTAGAATGATGAAGGCGCAATTATGTTTTCTAATATAAATTTCAAGATGAATGCTCCAGTTAGGTGTTGGACTTGTAAAAGTTTTACATGACAGACTTATCAAAAAAAAAAAAAAAAAAGTCTTGCGTGACAGACTGCTGGTAATAGTATTGGTAAGACTATATACTGGATGGCCTTAACTCATGCCGTTTATTAGGCTAACATGTAGTATGGATCCTTGCCTGTTCTGATAATCATTTTACTGCCATTTTGATCTGAAAGTAAGAGCATTGATGATAGTCTCAACCTATTAGTGTGCTCCTAGTATGGACTGCCATTTATTTTTAAAATATATTGTGTGCAGATAGCTGTGGGTGAAGAACTGACTTATGACTATAGATACAAACTTCTGCCTGGAGAAGGATGCCTATGCCACTGTGGAACTTCCAATTGCAGGGGTCGTCTTTATTAAATCCTTGATAAACTTGTCCCTGTGAGGTTGGTGCATAATTCTGAGATGAAACAAATTTTCTCAAATAATGTCTAAAAGGTGGAAGTATATGTTGGTCTTGTTATTTTTATTTTTCCTAAATTATGCTCATCTTGTTATTCTCAGCAGCTGTTCACATCTCATGCGATTCTCTTATAAGTGGGATGTTGCACCAACCAGTGGTGTACCAGCAGAGCTTGTGTGCGGCTTTTCTCCACAGCATTTTGTACCTATGCGCTTAGTTCATACACGACTTCAAGGAAAGGAGGATTAAATCTTATGGTCAAAATAGTCTTATTTTGCATTGTCAATAGCTTTGCCCAGTAGCTTGAATGCTAATCATTTTTTGGGATACTGTTTTTAGGAAATGTGGGTTCAATTTTTTGTTTGAAAATGATGGATGAATTGTAAATACGGGTAAATTAGGGTTTCCTTTATCATTGTAATTTAATGATGCCTATTACTTCTGATGTTAGGATTTTCAACTTAGGCATGTTTATAAATGTTAACAATCCAAGTCTTGTTCAAAATTTCATGTAGAACAGTAGCCAGAAGATGTTTGGCATAACTCTCTGGGTAGGTTACTTACTTTGCAGCAATAATAAGCCAATAAATGCAAGGAAGTTTCTTAGAAATGCAATAGGCATCATGGCCGCACAAAAGTGAAGGCATGGCAAACAACTTGGTGTCTCTGCCAGGGACATTATTCCAGAGTTGCTCCCACCTTAGTGCTAAAACATGGTAAGGTTTTGTCTATTTGTTTGGACACTAGTGTGGCAGAAATTAGAGGACAAAATTAACCCTCAAGGGGATAGTTTGTTGGTTTGGCCATGTTCCCTTTGGGTTCATCTCAAAGACCTTTTTCGGTAACTGTGTAGTGCATATGGTGATTGTATGTGACGGATAGTAGATTATGGAGTGCTCTGCCACGATTGATGAAAATTAATTCATTTTTTTGGGTTGGGAAAAGAAGAGACGTGATGATTTAATAGTAACGGTTATCATATTTCATTAAGATTAATGTTAGTCATATTGTAGACATTTTGTTTGTGAATTAAAAAGTTTTAATCTCAATCAAATTGACTAGACCAAGCATTGGGTTCACCTATTCTTGACTGTTGAGCCTTGGGAGAGGAATGAGTAGAAGAACAACTGGGGGTTAGTAAGATAATCCATGATTGAACCAGCATACTTTAGGGTCATTGACTTTAACTCAGCACTTATGAGTAGGGTGGTTGCCATTATTATTCATGGAACCGGATGCACAAGATTTTATGACCTCCCACATGAGGAGGGAAGCTAAGGTGGGCCAATATTACAGCAAGGCCATCATCTCTTGTATAGCTTTCTTCTTTTAATTTTATTTTATGGAACCACCGATGATGATGAAAACGTGCACCTTTTATTCAATTCAATCATCATTTTGTAAACTCTATAATTGCAATTCTACAGCAACCCACGGTCCAAAACTTTATATTATTATAAAGAAAAAGCCAAGTCAAAAGAAATTCATTACTACTTTAATGTTTGCCTCTAATATCTACTACTACTACTCTGCATGTATATTGATTTGAGCAACTTCATCATCTTCCATGGAGGATTTAGTACAGGAGTGGGTTAACCCTTTTTATTATTCATCATCACTTTGTGTGTGTCTGTGTGTGAGAGAGAGAGAGAGAGAGAGAATATTGTCTTTGTCAATGGATTGCATAGCAACAACCAGTAACATCTGATGCTGAAGGAATAATAACTGGCCTATCTAAAAGATACTCTCAATGGCTCTTCTTTTTTTCGAATTGTTTCATTACCAATCGCTTTCCAGAACATTATTTACCAAACCATTTACCCTTTTCTACACTACATGAGCAATTGAAACAACTCAACTTCTTTTAATAAAAAATTTAAAAAAAAAAAAAAATGAGAAAGAAAGAAAGAAAGAAAAAAATAAATACTTTACACAAGATAGTTTTGCTCCAACCGAATTTTCTCTAGTAACGATTTTTCGTTGTTTCTAGGGCGTGTGTATTTAAAATTTTAAAATTTAATGGCGGAGAACAATGGAGAATTGTTACCGGAAAAAAATTCACTTTGTTCTAACTTTTGAATATTGTACCCGAAAACTTGTGTCCTGTGTGTTGTTAGGACAAAAGGTATCAAACCCACGTTTGGCTGCTCCATAATGGTAACAAATCTTCTTTGTTTTTTTCATTGGTATTAATGGTAACAAATCTTATCATGGGTTAAGACAAAATTGTGTTTTATGCATATCCTTTTAACTGATCAGAACCAAAGACAAAACTGTTATATATAATAGGGTTCAAGTTAGGCTTGAACAGTGCAACACCAACATAAGAAGTTACTTGAGTTCACTTTTTATGTTTTTTCCACGAATCCGGTTGCTTGATGCCTCTGGCTCTAGGTTACATGGTTTTCAACTTTTCACACAATTAGTCAAACTTGGTCAAACCTACTTAAACACCAATAGTCATGACCTACCACAACTACTCTTCTATCACTGTGCCTTTTTACCTGTCCCCAAGGCAAAGGATATGCATATAATTAAAGACAAAATACTGTACTAAATATTGGAGGTTGGAACCGATATTATTTTAAACTCAGTTGAATGACACCAAAACTTGAATTTAAGGACTATTCAACCCTTAGACGCATTTCGTGGGACTCATCCCATCAATTACATTTGAAGGCTGAAAAACTCTTCCATTTAAGTTATCACGTTAAGCTTGAATTAGGGTTGCACCTCTCTTTTTAATTTGTCTCAACCTTGACCACTGTATTTAAAGCTAGTGCTGTTTTCCCTATTGTGCCCAACTTAACCCTAATTTGAAGCCTCATTTACCCCTACTCAGACAACACTCTGAGGGCATTCTAAGTCATTTTGGGACTTACGACAACATGTTACTTGAAAATGATTGATTCCCATAGAAATTGAATCAGCCCAGCAATGGTCCCAAATGGGGAGAGAGAACATTTTTTAAAAAAATATCTAAAAAGCAAAAAACCAAGAATAAAGACAGGTCCAAAGCATGCCTGTCTCTTTGATCACTTCGTTGTAGAGAGAGAGATGAGAGATAATATTTTCAAAGGTAAAAGATATGTAATTTTCATTCAGACCCACACTCAATAAAAATCAAAAAGCATCCTTAGACATACATAGTGGTAAAGTAAGCAACACAACCCATAAACCATCTCTCTCTCTCTAGCTTTAGTTTATATCGGTATCACATTTCACATCTGTGTGTGTGTGTATACATATATAGACACTCATCATTCCACTCTGTAAAATCCCCCGATCGCTGGTTCCCTTGATGCTTGACATTTGGAGCTCCATTCAATCATTTACAAGGCTCGTAGACCCATAAAGAGATAAAGAGATGGGATTGCAGAGAATTCTCGGATTACCCAGTTGTTGGTGAGTCTTTGTTGTTTTTTGGGCTTTAACAAATTCTCAGAGATGGGTATTTAAAGACCACCGTTTAGTTCTTGTTTGTGATCTGTGGAGTTATATAATCGAAGGGTTTTTGCCTTGCTCTGAATTTGTAGTTTGAATTATTTTTGAGTACTTTTTGTGCTTTTCTATAAGATATATTCCTTTCTGATAGAATGTAACAGAAATTTTTCTTTGAAGCTGTGCTCTCTTGTCTTTCTGTAAACCAAAGAAACCTTTTTTCAGCCATTTCAGAGTAATTTTGATTTAGGGTTTTCAATTGGGGAGAGATGACGCTAGAGTAAACTTGTCCTTTTTCTACATTTTGTGTTTCATGTGATCCGGTAGATATTTTCATTTTAGGTTTTGAATTTCAATTTTGAAAATTGTGCTTTTGTCCGTTTATCACTTCTGTGAAAACTAGGACTACAGTGGAGAAGTGGAAGGCTTTTGGTATCACTATTACAACTTGATTTTCTTGAACTTAATGCCATTTTCAAGAGTTGTACATGTTGTTACAAGGAGAATCTAATTGCTTCTTGTCGTTCTTTTTTGGGTCCACAAGCTTGTTTTCATTGTAAATGCCATACCTTGACTAAATTTTGCTGTTTATACTTGTTGAAATGGCTGAAATTAGACTTACTAGATTAGAGCAGGGTCAAACCAAGATTAGAAATGTTCCAATTGCTGTGACCCCAGAAGGATTTTGGTGCTGCCCCTCTCCTGTTGTGTTCCAAAAGACCATCAAGACACAAAATCCTCTAAACAAAACCAAACCGTCCCCTCCAACAACCAAGAACTCTAGCCAGAAGAAACAAACTCCATTAACTGAGAAAAAGCCAACCCCTACTCCGTCAAGATCCGGAATTGTTTCCGAGGATCAAAGAAATTTCAGTTCGGATACACCTGTTCTTAGTGCATCAGTGATTACTGAGAGAACGCCACGGCCTAAGATTGAAAATTTGCCAAGGAAGGTGTCAATTGAGTTTGGTGAACCTGGAACCAGTGATTTGAAGGTACTTTTACTTGGAAGACATGGGTTTGCTGTGAAGTTGAGCGTTCACAAGAGTGTTCTTGCGGAAAATAGCAGTTTTTTTTCTGACAAATTGTCTGAACAGCACCCTGGTTTGCCCTGTCTTGAAATTGATGATTGTGAGGATGTTGAAATATATGCTGAAACTGTGGGGCTGATGTACTGCAAAGAATTGAAGCAGCGCTTGATTAAGCAAAGTGTTTCTCGTGTACTGCGCATCCTCAAGGTAATTTGGAAAACCATCTTTATCTTTGCAGCAATGGATTGATTGCAATTCTATGTTCATCTTTTATTGATGGTGTGTTATGCTTGAGGAACATTTTTGTTTTAATGGGTTGCAGATGTTTCATTTATCTAAATATAGTTAGTATGCATACATTTATTTCCCATGTATAAAAGCTCTGATTACCAATTCTGCATAAACGGGTATGTTTTAATAGTCCAGTGGACGGAGGGGATAACCTTTCCATGTTATACTCATAAACAGAAAATCTTCCTCCCAAGGTGAACTCATTATGAAGCTGTTATAATGGATACTCAAGTACTTAATTATGATATCCCAGAACTCTAGATTATATTAGTGATTCAATGTGGTATTTTTGTGCAACTAAATAAATTGTTCATATGTCTTATAATTATATTGTAGAAGCAATGAAACATATTAATATCCTAGTTACAAACCTCATCTAGTGTGGAAAATTCAGTATAAAGTTGGTCCCTCTAAATGCTTCTTTTAACATGCTTATTATAAATGGTACTAAAAAAAAGTTCTTTTGAGTTTATATGACCTATTGTTTATCAGCTCTTCACATTGTATTTGCCATTTGGATAAAGTTATCCTTATAAATCAAGGTACATCAATATAATTCCCAAATTACCCTCAACTGACATATCACAGAAAATGCACAGCAAAAAGAAGATAAATCACAGCGAACTCTGTGTTCACAAGCTTAACACTAACTCATGTATTGCACAGTTCACAGCAGGACTTTAACTAGTGAGTGCTAATGAACCAAATGAATGATTCCAAATAACCACGTCTTTCGTGGCAATCTCACGTCTGCTTGGGCATCCTCTTCTGCTCCATTCATCATCTCTACTCAAATATAATCCCGCATTTCAGTCGCTTTGTTTTTCTCTTTGATGAAATAGAGCTTCCTAACATGCATCTACCCAATATATATATATATATATATATATTTATATGGGTAAAGTGCACTAAACCCCCCTGAGCTTTCTTCTCTCTCCCAAAAAACCACCCTGAACTTAAAGAATACACTTAACCCCCTAAACTATCACCCTTGTTGCAAAAATTCAAATTCTGTTCCTTGGCCATCTGATAGTTAACGTTGAGAAGAGGCAGTGACCCACGTGCCTTGGTCAAAATTTAGAATACCATATATAGCCTTATGACAGTTATAGAATATTATATTGACCATTATATATTTTTAAATATATATATATATGTGTGTGTGTGTGTGTGTGTGTGTGTGTGTATTCATCGAACCAGAAAACTCCCAAATTAGAAACTAACTTGCAAGCACCAAATTCTAAGCTCCTATTGGGATGCTGAAGGATTTATTTAGAAAAGGAAAATTGAAAAATTGGGTGTGTGGTGATTTTCCACTTTTGTTTTTTCTATGCAAGGTTGGATTAGCTTTTGAGAGTTTACAAAGAATTTACTTAACCAAAAAATAAAATAAAAAAGAATTAGGTGTTGTTGTGATCATATACATATATATATATACAAACACATACCAAATTCTTTTATCTTCCCTTTTCTAAATCAAACCCTTTTTTCTTTCTCTACAAAAACCCAATTGTAATCACACACACATGGGGAATTAATACACAGATATGCATACGCAATGAAGGGTTGCCGGTCATGCATTAATTCAGAATCTTAAACACCGGGAAAGATCCGGCCCAAATATGAAGAAACAACAAGGAGAGGAGCAACCCCTCGTCGCCACCTCCGCCGTGGTCCACAAGCCACAAATCAATCTGAATTCCTACCCAAGTTCACTGCAACACTGCTCTAATGCCCGTGCCAAGGATGCCAGGCTTGAATCAAATCTTTTTTAAAAGAATTTCCAAGAGATTGTATTAGCAAACATGGACGGAAATGGCTCCGATGAAGGCAATGAGGTCATGGGCCAAGGCAGTGGTTGTTGATGGCAGGATCTATGTTCGGCAGTGATCGAGGATGAGGAAGGTCCGGTAGGTTTTCGACCCGAGCAAGAATGCTTAGGGTTTCGTTTACACTTGATTATGATTGGGATGGGAGCTGTTTAGTGCTAGACATTACTAGGACATGTTTGGCTCTGGAAATTGTTGTTGGGTCATTGTTTGGCGCCCTCTTGATAGATAGATAGGTGGCTAGGTGTCGCTTCTTTATTGGCTCGAGAGATTACATTGCCACATCAGCATCTCAACAAGAAAAAACAAGGGCTAAATGGTAATTTCATTTTTCTGTTAACAGTGGTTGAGGGTTCCTCACTGCATGCAACAAAAGGATAGTCCAAGGGGGTTTTGCTTACTTCAGGGGGGTTTCTTGCAATTGAGTCATACTTCAGGGGGTTCGTGCACTTTACCCTTATATATATTGGGGGTGGTTTCGAAATTCACACTTTGGACAGAGTAGTCTATGTTGTCTCTCTCACCAAAATATTTCTAAACCTCAATCTCCCAATGCTTCTCTGAGAAAATTAAAATAAAAAATAAAAAAATAAAAAATTGTGGAAAGTGAGTGGCTTGACACACTGCTTATGCCAAGCCTGTATACACCCACACACAAAAAGGGGGTAAAAAGACACAAGAAAATAAATACAGAAGTGCTTACACTACTCTGAGGCTCCTAGCCAAGGAATTGGACCGCACAGGTACATCATTGACATTTGAGGATCAACTGGAGTTCAAAAGTGGGTTTCAGTTGGAAGTGGCCATCGTGGAAGGATCTTTCTAGAAAATTCCAGTTGAAAAATAGTATAGTCTTAGCTGCCTTCCTATTGAAAAAGCTTATGCCAAGTCTGTGTACACCCACACATGCGCACAGAGAGAGAGAC
>JAOTQH010000046.1:6726972-6745992 GCA_025631255.1 Cornus kousa
AGTTATGTTAGTGACAAACCTCATAGTAAAAATTATACAAAAACATATATATATATATATATATATTTATGTAGTTTTAAATACATTTTAAATTATATATATACACACACATAAATAAATAATGCTGACTTCTTCACTTGTGTGGAAAAACTTCTAGTTTTTAGACATCTATGATAACTTCTACTTTTTAGACATCTATGATGTGATACAGTAATAGAGTAATAGAATGACACGTGTTCATTTTGAATTTAAAATATAAGAAAAAAATTAATTTAAAATGGATACATGTTATTTGTGCCACATCAATGATAAAAAATAAATTTTTAAGAATGCTAGTATTTTATAAATAAAAAACTAATTCTAACACTTTAAAAGAAGAAGAAGTTTTAGCAATTCATTTAAGGACAATATTTAGGTCTTCACTAGTGAGGATTTACAACATATTGACCATTGAAGTGGACCAATAATAAATGAACATGTCATCTTTAATTTCTAAATAAAAAATGGTGGTAGACACTCACTTACCAAATCAGAGATAATAATTTGATTAGCATTTATGATTGTAATTAAAATAGGATGAGTTTATTTATTATTGGTCCATCTTAATACTCAGTATATAAGTATTGTTGTTCATTTAATATTTAAATTAAATAAGTAAAGTGCCCGTTTTTTGTTTTTTTAAATAGCCCTTTAACCACATCCCGTGTATATTCTAGGATTTAAATTTTGTAAAAATTTAACATACAGTGAAAAAAAAGAAAAAAAAAAAAAAAACAGAAAGAGATTGAAGCACGAAGACAATAGGCGTGGGCCATGGGCCATGTCACTGATTTATGTGAAAGCAACAAAAGCCAAGGCCGGCGGCTGCCAGGAAAGCCAATTTTTTTTTTTTCTTTTTCTTTCCGGAAAAAAAAAATCTCCATCGCACGGGTGCCACTTACCTACCAATTACCAGCCAATGAAAGTACAACGTGGAGGTAATTTTCTGCCCCTTCTTTCCGGGAAAATTTCAGAAAGAAAATAAATAAAATAGTATTCTTGCAACTGTAACAACCTCATCTGATCTCTGATACTATTTTATTTATTTATTTATTTTTCTATTGGCCTAATAATTAGGGACTAGAAGAAGACAAGTGTATTGAATTATTATAATTATAATTATATTATCACATTATTATAATTGTAAGAGTTTGAGGTACATTATAATTTAATTGATTCTCTAGAATCGAGTGGGTTGTCCTTATAAAATTAACTTAAAAGAGTTGTGAGCCATGAAGTTCCTCTTCATCATAGATTTCAAGAGTGTAATCAATTCATGTGACTTTAGAAGTGTTGGATCAAAATCTCCTTTTTAGGTAATTGAGTAAAACTTACTCTTTACCTATAACATTTAATGCATCACAAAGGGGAAGGAATTTAACTACTCATTCACGGGATCCGATTCACGTCTCCATAACCTAGGTAGGAGTTGTAATTTAAATAAAATTATTACTTGAATTATACGGAGTAATTTTATTTTATTTTATTTTTTTGAGTAACCGTTTCTTAATCATGAAAATTGTACAATAAATTCATGGGTACTGACAAAAGAACTCAAAATTTTAAAGGAAAATAAATCTTGGAATGCTCATTATAAGAAACAACGTATCTATGTAAAAGAGTATAGAAAATTATTGTTTTTATTGTTTTGCATTTTAATGTTAGCTTGTCGTATAGAAAATACCTTAAATAATGAAAAAAGTTATTTTAGACAACATTTTTGTCCGAAAGTATATGATAGACAGCGAGAAGGCTATATATTATTTAATTCAGGAACATTTTGGTTTATTCTATACTTGTTATGTTGCCCTAATGCATGAGTGCAATTCATTTGTAAAATATCTACAATATGCAATCCAAGTCCTAATTTTTTAAATAAATCATGCTAAATCTGTGTGTTATTATTTTTAGATTCTAATTTTTTAAATAAATCATGCTAAATCTGTGTGTTATTATTGTTAGATCTGTTAATAATATTTGTCATCTTTATACAATCTTACCAAATTACATTTCAACTCCTCTGTTTTATAAAATCTCTCTCTGTGTTTCACTATATTAACAAATAATGTATTCCATGAAATGGCACACAATCACGAGATCGTACTTAAAAAGTGTCCTAACATATGCCTCTTAACGGTCAACCTCACCTAGAGCTCTTACCACATGGGTTGATGCCCATTTGGTATGACATAGGTATGGTTAACACCACCACCCTTTCTTCCTTCACTTGTGGTATAAAACCCTTTCTTCTTCCACTTGGCACAATTTTAGAGGACAATCTGCTTTTAGTTTTTTTTTATTTTTGGGGGGAAGGTCAATGTGCTGTTAGTTGCCTGCCACACATCCTGAATTGTAAAGCAGTAGTTTGATTATTGGATTTGGGTATGGACTTTTTTACCTTAAAAATTAGTAATAGAAGAGGGAGGGAGAGAGGGGGAGAGAAGAAAAATCTAGTTCTTACATGAGAAGAGGAATATAGAACACCATAGAAGGAAGAAGACCCAATATAACCCAACTAATCGACACTGTGTCAATGGGTTGGGAAGGGTTATCAGTTTATCAGTTATGGGTTTTTGACATTTTGTGGACTAATGGTGGAAAATGGGACAAAGGTCCCACATCCAAAAAGCAGAGTGTTGAAATTCCCTACCCAACTTTATTTTGATTTCCCCCATCTTCTATCCTTCAAGGAAGGTAGATAGATGATCTTATTCTAATAATTACAAAATAAATAAATAAATTTGAAAAAAAAAATTTCTTTGGTCATTTTTATTCTCCTTTTGCCTGTGATTGCGTATATTTCAAGTACTCTTTTCTTCATTCTTTTTCTTGCCTTCTTTTCTCTTTCTTTTGCTGAAATAGTGAAATGTTCATCTGACTTAATTTTGTCAAAGAAAGGATCATATAGTGATTTGGTCATTGTTTATTCTTGTATGCAATTGATTGTCAGGACTGGTAGCAATCAAGGGTATGTGGGGAAAAAGCATTACCTTTTGTGTCATCTAATGCTCGCTGGTGACTATGCTTTCAAGTGAATTGGCTACTTTATCTGATCTGGATTTCATCAGATTCCTCTATCTCTGCAGATTCTTTAACTGTTTTGAGGTAAGTCTCTGACACATGATAATGATGATATCTGATTCTTCACTTCACTCATAAAACTTCTCTGCACATCAAATCTGGAATTTGACAAACCACACAAAAGAATTAATTTGTTTTCAGTAATGGGTTGGTGAAACCATGGTGGTTTTTCTTTCTATCTGATGGGTTGGTGGAGGGTTGTTATAGTTTTGGGGTGTGAATTGTGATGGTTGTTGATATTGGTCAGTCGAAATAGCTTTACCAATTCTATATGTGGTGTGGGTAATTCAGATTTGAGATTTTAGGAGGAGGATGATTTTCACATGTTTGGATTGAATTGAGAGCTGTTTTATTGGAATTGAATATGAGATGTTCTGAACCACTTCAACAGTTAACTGGAATTGAGTGGCTGTTGATTATAGTATGAATTTCTCTTCCTCTTTCCTCCCCTTTCACTTTTCACTTCTCTCTCTCCCTTATTTTCTTGCACACAGCATGTTCAGATGAAATTTGATGTATATGTCCCGATTTTAATGTTTGTTATGTTACTTCTTCTTCTTTAGTGTTCCCTGATAACTGTTGAATTGTTAGATGTTATGTCTTTTCACCTTCCCATAACCCTCAATCATTTCCTTCTGTACCTTTATATAACCAAATTTGAAATTGTCTTAGAATTGTGTGTGTGTATGTGCGCCAAGGTTTGATGTTTGTAAGCATGTGTAAATGCAATTATCATGTTATCTGTGCTGCTATGAAATTTAGATCTAACTTGAAGATTAAAGGAGTTGCTTAAATTAGTCCAATGTTTCCTGTGTGTTATGGCTTTTTTCTGTTCATTTGAATTATGCGTTTCCCTTTATCCCCACATATGAATGATTTGGTGTGCAGGCTTGCCAGCCCAGAAGCAGATAACATTTTCGCATCATGGGTTGGTTGACCAAGTTTCTCAAAGGTTCCAGTTCCAGCCATAAAATCTCAGAAGGGCAATATCATGGGAAATATGAAGATGATAGAACTTGGGATGGGCCTTCTACTACAGTGGTAACCACTACTAATGCTTCTGTTTAGTGATGTATTTCTTATTATTCTCTAGTCTATTTTCATACACTAGTTTTCTGCTCGGATAAATCACAAACTTCATTAATGAGGTAGAAAAAAAGTCCTCGAGTCGCGATATTTATGTCATGTCCTACCGATTCTTCTAAATGCTTTTGATTCTAATTATATGCTGTTGGGGTATTTGAATGTAGGATGCATGGTCAGAATATGAGGATGAAGATATTGATCATGCGATTGCACTTTCGCTTTCAGAGGAAGATCAGAAAGGGAAAAAAGTAATTGGTAAGTTACATGCTGTAAGCACTAAGCAGTGACCATGAACATGCATGCCAATTGTGATGTGGGACTATACTTGCGACTTTCTAAGATGACTCAATACAGAGGTATTTTGTTGTAATTAGCCATAGTATAAAAGGAAATAGAAATCCAAGATTCATGGTATCTGTTTATTATTGCTTACCACGTGGTCCGGTGTCTTATTGGCTTCTTGGTTGAACCTAATGCATGAAATAAAATTCTTATTTTCATTCTTGAATTAGCTTGTGTTTTTTGCATGGTATGCAAAAACATCAGTATTGCTTCTACAATTGTTGTAAGTTGTCATTCTAGTAATAGTGGTAATACAAACAGGAATGATTAGAGAACCTCTTCGAAGCAAGATGGTTTACTAGGTTTAGAATGTATACCCTGCAAATATACTCCTGAACCTGTTTTCAATAAAACCTGGGAAGTTTTGGGATGAAAAGTATCCTGTATTTCAGTATTGTTTAATTGTTTCTCGATGTATTTCAGTATTATCCTGTATTTCAGTATTATTTAATTGTTCTTGGCTTACGATGATGTCCAAAACCACTGGTGACATATAGAGCCTTCTAAAGACCTTTTCTGAATTGAAGTTTATTTGACATGATATTTCTAATTTGACTTGTTTTACACTTCTCTCCGCTGCGAATATGCATTGGATTTGAACTACAGGCAGAATGATATTAGACGCTTGATATTTGAACGGAAATATATCTTCATGTGGTTTCTCAATTGCTTTTGTTTATCCTATTGATTTTAGATGATGAACCTCATGTGGATGAAGATGAGCCTCATGTGGATGAAGATGAACAGCTTGCCAAGGCTCTTCAAGAAAGTTTGAACATGGAATCTGTGGGATCTCCACCTAAATATGATTATGAAAATTCAATTCCAAATTCGATTCCTCCTTATCCTTCATACTTCTATCCATCTGGCTACAGGTAAATTGTTTTTTTTTTTTTTTTAATCAACTCTCTCTCTCTCTCTCTCTCTCTCTCAGTTCTAATATTTTCAATCCAAAGAAATCCAAGACGAAATTTCTGCTCCAGTAACCATTTCAAGGCATATATGATTTCATATTCCATAGGGGTTATAGACTAGCCAAGAATCTGTAGCATTTAAAAATCTTTATGTTTTCCTTCACATTGTTGAATCCATAATCACATTTGTTCGTTTATTTTCCATTAAAATGCTTGCAATACCAAGGTATCTGCTAATTGCACCTTTTCAACATGACAAAGATAGAAAATTTTAATTTGGATGAAGGTTGAAATTTCATATTGTACTTTGGTCTCAAATAACACTGAAATCCCAAAGCAGAAACTTCATTTTTCATGTAGATTCATCTCTTAATGCTATACTCGATTGCTGATAATAGATAGGAAGGAGTTGAAGACTTCGATTTTCGAACTGCTCAAGGTTTGAGTGGCAGTTACACTTCCCGCATATGACTCTCTGCAATCAAATGGAGTACAAGGGAATTTTTAGATTTGAAACAGTATGAATAATTTCTGACCTCTCAAAGTGGCAATCAATTGGAATTTGAGGCAATTTTCAATGTTAAACAATATGTTACTGCTGTAAGGGAACTTATTATACGACTATAGAATTCTAAGTTTTTTGAGTAAAACACATGAATTTAGTGTCAACCTGTTGTAGTTAATCCTTGAGTGAATTCTTGAACATCAACAGGAAGTTTGAAGACACAATCTGAAAGGCTCGGGCATCTATTTATTGCTGTTGATAAGTTGGGCTTGCTTATTGTGTAATTTGCAGTTGCTTGTTTGGATGTCTTTCACAAATTGAATGAAAACTATAAGCAAAATGATGCATATGATTGGTAGATTAGCCAGGATATGCAAAATAAATTAGCCTTGACGTATTTATGTTTTCCTATTATAATATTTTTGTGTTTGATGTGGTATAGTTGGACAATTGAACATATGGAGTTAAGTAATAGGGAGAGGGAATACTTAAGAACGGTTTGGTGTTATTTCACCAAAGCATGCAACAAAGTTGGAGGCATAAATTAGTTTTAGATAACGTCGTAGATATTCATATCGTCCTTTTGTGCATAAAGTTGCAATTTTGAAATATAATGCACCTTGCGATTTATTTATTTTTACCCTTCTGCATTTCACACGCCCTGATAACCTGACCTGATTATTTTTTGTGTAGGGGGGTCTGTGCTGGTTGTAACACTGAAATTGGTCATGGACGATATTTGAGTTGCATGGAAGCCGTTTGGCATCCAGAATGTTTCCGTTGCCATTCTTGTAATCTACCCATTTCTGATTATGAGGTTCAATTCTACTTCAAAACTAGTATGGTTTTTGTTTGGAATTGACTGGCCAAGTATTTATATATTCTGCTGTTTCCCCTTTGATGTTGGTGGTTTATGAACATCACTTGACTGATATGCACTTACAAATTTTCAATTTGCCTTTTTGTTACAGTTTTCTATGTCTGAGAATCGTCCTTACCACAAATCCTGCTATAAGGCGCAGCATCACCCACGATGTGACGTTTGCAGTAACTTTGTAAGTTTCTATGTCAAGTCTGAAATATGGATTTATTTTGCAAAAGCTACTTTTATCATAAGTGTCCAATATAAAATTGGAACATGTAAATGTGCTAAATTTACCGGTTCTTAGTTTCTATTTATTTAAAAAGGGTATGTTGTCTAAATATTCCATGCTTGTCTTTTGCAAAGGAAAAAGAAGAAGAAGTAAGTCTTCTATTAATTATAATATTTGTTTAAAAACTTCTTGCATAGCAGTAAAGATTGGTATATGTTGGCCTTGCTTCCCCTATGTTTTTCCATTTCTTAAAACCAAACGGTTTATGCTTTGTTTGATGATCAAAAACCACACTAAAGAAACATCTAGGCCACTACAAATTGGATGTAAAGCATCTCAGATTAACTTTGAACTCACAACCCATTGGAAGTATTATCCCACTATTGCAGTTCTTCAGGTCTGTTGTATATTTTTGAGGGTTCATTTCACTTTGGATGGGCTCTAAGTATCATCATGTATACAATTGACTTCTGTATTTTGACATCAAAACGCATGGCTGTTGTGTGTGTACAATTGGGTACAAACACTTCTTATTCCGGCTAATCTCTTTTTAAGCAGTAAATTAATATTCACATTTACCTTGAATCCCAAATAAAATCTCATTTCTCAAAAGATTTACTGAACTGGTCTTACTAGTTATTTCTGAGGAGTCAGGGTAGTAACCAACAATTCTTTCATACATTTTTATTCTTCAACTATATTACTATACTGTTTAGAAGAACAAGGAATGGCCTGCTTTATTTGTTTCTATGTATATATCACTTACTATATGGTGCCTTTGGGTATCTCGCTCTTCTTTCATTTTCTACAGATCCCGACAAATTCAGCTGGTCTTATTGAGTATAGGGCACATCCTTTCTGGATGCAAAAATACTGCCCTTCACATGAGCATGATGGGACGCCTAGGTGTTGTAGCTGTGAAAGAATGGAGGTTAGTTGAAATAAAATACTTCCCATTGAGTAAAAATGAAAAATAAAATCCGAAGAGGACAAAGAAAGCCATTGACATTGCACATTAGAAATCCTATTCTGGTGTGCTTAGAAATGGCTAAAGTTTTTTCCCCCCCTCTTCTCCTCTTGATATTGTTGCTAATGCATCATTCCGATTTCTGTAGCCGGTGAACACTAGATATCTTCAACTTGATGATGGTCGGAAGCTATGTCTGGAGTGCCTGGACTCTTCAATAATGGATACTCACGAATGCCAACCACTTTACCTTGAAATACAAGAATTTTATGAAGGTTTGAATATGAAAGTGGAGCAGCAAGTTCCATTACTCTTGGTTGAGAGACAAGCACTAAATGAGGCCATGGAAGGAGAAAGAAATGTGAGGATAATGCACTAAAATTTACCATTCTTCAAAAGAAGGTGCATCTATATTTCTTCGGAGTTTTAATATTGAGCTATTTTTTTTGTTATTTTGGGCAGGGCCATCACCACTTGCCTGAGACTAGAGGACTTTGCCTGTCGGAAGAACAAACCATTAGCACTGTAGGAATTTCTTATACTGACATCTTAGCTTTAAACTATGACTTGGTTTTACTAA
Organism: Cornus kousa; assembly: GCA_025631255.1. Classification (NCBI taxonomy): domain Eukaryota; kingdom Viridiplantae; phylum Streptophyta; class Magnoliopsida; order Cornales; family Cornaceae; genus Cornus; species Cornus kousa. Next base: position 6,735,581 of record JAOTQH010000046.1, read on the forward strand.
GTGTGTGTTTATTAATTTAATTCTATTATTATTTCACCAAAAATAACAGATTTTAAAGAAGCCAAGGATTGGGGCAGGCTACCGGATCATAGACATGTTTACAGAGCCTTATAGGCTAATCCGTCGGTGTGAAGTGACTGCTATTCTCATTTTGTATGGTCTCCCTAGGTAAATGCTTCATCTAGTTCTCCAGTCTATAACTGTGATTCATGCTCGATTTTAATTTACACATCAAAAAACTTTTCTAATTTCAGGTTATTGACTGGGTCAATCCTGGCTCACGAGATGATGCATGCATGGTTGCGGCTCAAAGGTGCTTGTCTGACCCGTGACGCAGAATTTCCTTGATAGCACTTGCTTCTCTAATATGCTTAACTGGAAATTACCATTGGTGTTGCTTTACAGGTTATCCTAATCTGAGTCCAGATGTTGAAGAAGGTATCTGCCAAGTGTTAGCTCATATGTGGTTAGATTCTGAGATTATCGCTGGCTCTGGTAGTAATGTTGCTTCAACTTCTTCGTCGTCCTCTTCTTCTTTACCATCCTCTAGTTCCCAATCCTCAAAAAAGGGTAAACGGTCTGACTTCGAAAAGAAACTTGGTGAGTTTTTCAAACACCAAATAGAATCGGACACTTCAACAGCTTACGGAGATGGATTCAGAGCAGGTAATGAGGCCGTGCTCAAATATGGTCTCAAGAGGACTCTTGACCACATTCAGCTAACTGGCAACTTTCCTTGCTGAACTGCGTGGTGCTCTACTCAGTCTTTCCCCCCCTCACAGATAAAATACCTTTGCCCTATCACCATAGTTTTAAAGAATCAAAAGGTCAATAGACTAAATAAGCAATAAATGCTGCCATTCCATGCAGAGCTGATATAATCCATTTCTCACACGGGCACCAAATATTATATAATTATGTTTCATACTTGTTAATATATAGAAGAATTTTGTTTTTGAAGAAAAATGAACATATACATTTTCTTTATGTATATGAAACTTTTGATTTAGTGTTTAGTTAAGAAGAAGCTTTATTATGTTGGTATACAGTTGAATCCTTGATGAGTATATAATTCGAAAGACGGAACAGGAGAACTTGAGAATAGTTATTCAGGAAGCCTGTTTTCAACTGTCTTTTTGTTCCCCTTTTCATTTCAATTGGGGTTGGATTTGGCATTGATGTAACTCATCATAATCATCAATAAGTGATTACCGATAAGGGGTTATGAAAAGAAATAATTACTATGAAGTTGCAGAAAATAAGTGTTTGTTTGGAATATCTTAATAGTGTTGTGATGGTCACTAGTGATTATCTTTATTTTGTGACTGTTTGGCTGAATGCTTGTACTAGTGTTGTGATACTCGAATAACCGTGTTAATTCTTCCTTTATGTATTACCTGATTGTATGTTTTAGTTGTATCAAGCTGTTAATATTAAAATGATAAGGCGTTCAACTTACAGATGCTCCGATTCCTATAATGTGGGGCCCATCCTCACTCACATTGTAGGAGTCGGATATCACATCTCGAAGTCGAAGGTGTCATGATAGGGTCCACCTCAATGATGTATCTGAAAGCCTAGGATGCATCTGAAATTCGGACAAACTCCTGTAATACAGGTTATGTGCACAATATATCCCTCGTTTTAGAAAATGTGTATTTTAGTTCATAAAATTTTAAAAAATGTGCAAATAAGCTCATCTAACCAATTTTTTTTGGTCAAAACTGACATAAAGTAAATTTAAAAATCTTCATTTGCCCTTTTCTTATATCACCAAGATCAAAGAATATGTTTTCTTTTACTTTGTTTTTTATTTTTTTATTTTTATTTTTAGTATGAATCTTATTAAATGCAAATATTTATTTCTTTGGTTCAAAGATTATATGAATGTTTTATAGTTTTGTTGATGTAAATATTTATTTTTGTAGGTCACATATTATATGAGTACTATAAAATTTTGCTTTTAGTTATATTACATATAAATATTTATTTCTTTAGGTCTGAAATTATATGAATACTATATAGATATAATTTCATATTTTATACAATGCTTTCAAACTCTTTGTTTATTCTTCCTAATAAATTTTGGTAAGGAATTTTTAATTTTTCAATTATACATATAAAATCATTTACTTTAACTTTTTCAAATATGTTCTTTAGTTTTTTTTTTTTTTTTTTTTTTTTCTATGATTAAACAAAATAATATATATATATATATATATACATATATACATATATATATAAAAAATATTTTTTTCATAAAAAAAAATTGATCCCCATTCTATTATATCACACTACTTTGATTAATAGAAAAATAAACATAATTCATTCAGAAGAGGGTATCATAGTCTTTTTATGCGAACTGAGGTATTTGTACCAAATTGATAATATAGAGGGATTTTATATCACACAGGGATCTTTTTGAACTATATGGATAGTAGAAGGAAATTTTTTGCACTTAATCCACTTTTTATTTGTACGATTCATTAGGGACTTGTAGAAAGATGCTGAAATGGGAATATTTATTTTCTGTTCCTGTTAATATTGACACAAAGGATTATTAAAAAATGTGAGAGAATATTCCCAACAGGGCATCAGTAGCACATCTCACATTCTTTTTTATGAGAACCGTCTACCAAGTCCAACATCAAGAAACACCATGATCTAATGCTGCAATATATGAGCAATCATATATATATAATTTATATCATCTCACTCTACAGATAGTCCTTGGATGTAGCTATCAAGCTACTGGTTAGTAGTTGCTTAGTCAGCTTGCTAACTTTGTATAAAATTCGAATGGACGGACAACTTGCCGTCTTAACTTGGGTTCTTGTATTAAAAGTAATGTGCTACTAAAGCGAAGATCTTTTCAGAAAAAGAGTGTACAGTGCAAAGAATGAGAAAGTAACGCTAGTTTTGTCTCAGTTTAATATTCTTGATGGTATAAATATGTTAGAATCATTGCATAAAACAATGTGATATATATTATATATATAAAAGTAAAATCATATGATGTGCTTTGCGGGGAGAAGAAAACAAGAGAATCATACAAATCAAAGCTAGAGACAAAGGCCTCTCAGATACTTATTCAAACCATACATATTTTATTAGGATTGAAAGCATCACAACAACAATGCTCTTCAGCTTTTCTATCAACTTTTTCTTCTATCTAGCTCATAAGACATAGCTTAATTCCTAGAGCATAATCATCTGAGCTAAAAAAAATGGCAATCTTTTTTCTCTCCTCGAAGGCCTTCCTTTTCCTGATTCTTTTCATTTTTGCCTCCCATGTCACTGCTCAATCACAAGCTAGTGCAGACACAGACTTCTCATGCTCTGAAGACTCACCTGTTTCCTGTGGAACATATGTCACATATCGTGCCCGGGGACCTAAGTATTCTGATCTGGAACATATATCTGATCTGTTTGGTGTCAGTCCTTCGACGATTGCTCGTGCAAATAACCTGGCCTCCGACAAAGCAGAGCTTGTCCCGGATCAGCTCTTACTGGTACCTGTTACCTGTACTTGCAATGGAACACACTATTTCTCCAACGTCACTTATCAGATTGAGGAAGGTGATAGCCTTTACTATGTTTCAATCAAACCTTTTCAGAACCTCACCAACTATCATGCAGTGGAAGACTTGAACCCTGGTTTGAATCCGAACAATTTGACAGTTCATGCAGAAGTGGTCTTCCCTTTGTTCTGTAAGTGTCCAACAAAGGCTCCAATGGAGAAGGGAATTAATTATCTCATCACTTATGTATGGCAACCTCACGACGATTTGTTGCCTGTAAGTACTACATTTAACTCATCAGTGCCTGATATTTTAACTGAAAATAACCACCGGAACTTCACTGCTGCTGTGTGTCTTCCAGTTTTGATACCGGTGTCACAGTTGCCAATTCTTTCTCAACCTCCCCCTTCTCATGCTGAGAGTAAAAAGTCCAAACATCGGTCGATCCTCATCGTTATTTTAGCAACAAGTGCAGCTCTTTTAATCTTCCTTTTAGCAAGCTTGCTTGTTTATATTCATCTTTTATCTAGGAAGAAGAAGACACTGACTCGTAATAGTTCTTCATTGGAGACTGCTGATCTCATACAAGTGAAACCAGCCTCAAAAGTTGAAAATTTTGAGCCTAAGATCATTCAGGATAAGTTACTTCCTGGTGTTTCAGGCTATCTAGGCAAGCCCATCATGTATGACATAAAGGTGGTCATGGAGGCAACTATGAATCTCAGTCAACGGTACAGGATTGGAGGATCAGTTTACAGGGCCATGATTGATGGTCAGGTCTTCGCTGTCAAGAGGACGAAAGAAGCCAGAGAAGAATTGAAGATATTACAAAAAGTAAATCACGCGAATCTGGTGAAGTTAATGGGGGTCTCATCAGACAAGGATGGGAATTGTTACTTAGTTTATGAATATGCTGAAAATGGATCATTGGATAAGTGGTTGCATCCGAAGTCTCCATCTTCTCCATCTTGTTCAGGCTCTGTCGCATTCCTCACATGGACTCAGAGGTTAAATGTTGCACTTGATGTAGCCAATGGCCTGCAATACATGCATGAACATACTCAACCGAGTATTGTTCACAGGGATGTGAGAACAAGTAACATACTTCTCAACGCGAGGTTTAAGGCCAAGATTGCAAATTTCTCCACAGCTGTTCCTGCAACAAGCTCTATAACATCAAAAGTTGATGTTTTTTCATTCGGTATTATTCTCTTGGAATTGCTTTCAGGAAAGAAAGCCATGGAAATAAAAGAGAATGGTGAGATTGTGATGTTATGGAAGGAAATAGCGTGGATCTTAGAAGTTGAAGAGAAGAAAGAGGAAAGGTTAAGGAGGTGGATGGATCCAAACTTGGAGAACTTTTACCCCATTGATGGCGCTCTGACCTTGGCAACCCTAGCAGGGGCTTGCACATCAGAGAAGTCTTCAGCAAGACCAAAAATGGCAGAAATCGTTTTCAACCTCTCCGTTCTCACTCACTCATCTTCAGAGATGTATGAAAAGTCTTGGACGTCCACACCAGAAACAGAAGAAACTTTTCATATCATCAGTCCAGTCATAGCTCGCTGATTTATTCCCACTATATACATTTCCTGTTGTTTATGCTTCATGTAAATGTGTCCAAGTTGATTTTTTTTTGTCTATGTTTCATGTAAATGATTTTTTGTTGTTTATGTTTCATGTAAATTTTCTTGAAATAAACTATGCTAACTGAATTTATAGCTAGATTACATTTTCCTGCATTCTGATGATACTAGCTCTATTCTCTAAATAGCAACAGTAACAATGTCTAAACAGGTACATGCATACCTTAGTTGTCCATGCTTATTAGTAGAATATTGAATAAGAATGAATAATTTTGCAAATAGAAGCTTAAAATGCCACTCCCCAGTCTTAACACTAATACCATGCTACAGAACCTACACATTAGAAAAGGGTTCTAATAGCTTGTAGATGTGATCATAGTTTAGAAGTTTGGTTACCTCAATAACATCGGTGTCTTTTAGGTATTTTTCCTTTTACTTATGTATGTGTTTATTAAACAACATTTTGACTAAGTGAGCTTATTAAACTTTTTTTCTTCGAAAATCAACCGATTTGGCATACCTAATTCCTTAATAAAATAAGCTCCTTCATTAAATCCAAATTGTTGCTTTAGAAGAGTTCAACATTCTAAAGTTTATAAGAACTTCTAGAATTTAAAACAGAGGAATCTTCAAACCACAATTTTAATTTCCACAAATATTCGCTCCTAACATTAGCTGTTGAACCAAACAACAGAAATTTATATCAGTGCTACTGGGTGAAAAATCAAGAACTTCAGACCATATTATCTTGTTAGTTCAACAAATTATAAGGGGAGTGCTAAGATACTGATATATTATTCACACACGTAAAGTTTGCACCTTTTATAGCAACAAGTTTCTTTCTGAAGTTGAACACCTATTCAGATAATCAATCAACTTCCTTACCATCAATGTCAATAAGATTCAGTTTTAACTGTTTTATTCTTGCCAAATTTTAAAAATGCCTCCTACTAATTAAGATTAATTACTATGTAAATAAATTGCATATATTCCTAAAATTAGGTACATACAAACACTTCTACATTTTTATTAGTCTTAAAACCCTAGTCATGCATGTATTCTTTCCACTGGCTAAACAATTATGGACACACAAAGTCAACTAGATAAAAAGATCATAAGAGACCAACTATAGTACAAGATATGAAAGAAGGAATTCTGTATTTGGTATATTTCAACTGTTATTTTCTGAAGAACTGTTAACAGGAAATATATTTGTAACAGTCAAATACAGGTAATAAATCATGAAAAAAGGAGAGGAGGATGACGTGGGGGACTAAAAAAGCTTACACTAAAAGCTCTAGGCGAAACTTGGATACCCTGAGATACTATTTGACAACTCCCAATTCAATGAAGTGGTCAAGGTTCTGGATAGAGACTGCACAATCTCATCCATGCCTGGGCGAGCTGATGGATCTTTCTTTATACAACCATCAACCAGTCTGGCTATGAAAATTGCAAGCTCTGCAGGATAATTTCCTTGCAAAGAAGGATCCATGAAGTTACTCAAATTCTCCTTTCCATCTTCCTCATGAAGCACAGCAGTTAAGATCTCTCGTAAGTGCACAACTACCCCTTCATACAAAACAGCAACTTCTTTCCCAGTAAGTATTTCAAGCATGAGAACCCCAAATGCGTAAACATCAAGCTTTGGGGAGACGAAACCATTCTCCAAATACTCCGGAGCCATGTAACCTTTTGTCCCAACGATGTGCCTTGTCAAGGCAAATTGACCCTCCACATCTGTTGACCTTGCTAGACCGAAGTTAGCGATCCTAGCCCTCAAATCGCTGTCAAGAAGAACATTGCTGCTCTTTACATCCTTGTGGACACAGGGAGGGGAGGTGTAGCTATGCAGATAATTAAGCCCTGTGGCCACATCCACTGCAATCTGTATTCTTTGTGTCCAATTCAAAAATCTTTGATCACTACTGTTGTGATAGATCCAGTCACTCAAAGGTCCATTCATAGCATATTCATAAACAAGATACCAGTGCCCATCATTGAAACAAACACCTGAGAGGCGGATAAGATTAAAATGATTGATCTTGTTTAGTAAATTTATTTCCTTTGATACATCTCCATCCATCTTCTTAATGGCAGCTAAATCCCCATTGATTGTACCACGATAAACAGATCCCTCAATCCAACTACTGTCGCTGAAATTGTCTGTTGCAAATTGAAGTTCTTCAAAAGTATACACTTTAAGGGATTGAGCTATGCTAGAAATGCTATCCAAGAAATACTTGGATTCTTCCTCCAACTTCTTTTCATTTGGTTTATCACGTGCCTTAAAACTCTCCGAGATGATAATTGGATTGGTTTTTTTCTTATTTTTACCAAAGAAGATGCAGAAAACAACGCTCCCAGTGGCCAAAATAGTAGCAGCCCCTCCAAGAACTCCAGCAACAACATATACCCAGGTTTTATTCGATTTGTTATTCGATGAAGGGAGAGTTGGTGGTGGTGGTGGAGGCGATGGTGGTGGTGGTGGCGGTGCTCTGGTCTGAGAACTTGATGGTGGATTTTGGAGAGGAACTAAAAGGGTAGTAAATGGATAAATGGTAAAGTCCTGTTCAGATAGGCCATTGGCTTCTAGAGTCCTCCCAGTATCCACCCCAAACATTGCACTTATAACAGAGACAGTCTGACTCCAAGTGATAAGATAACTCAATAGATACCTTACACCCATATCAATTTGGTTCTTTGTGGGACAAGCACACCTAAGAGGAACACTAATTCTTGTACCAGAATATAAATTTCTAGTTACATTATTTCTGTTTTGAGCCGCTAGAGCTTGACAGGTAGAGAGGCCCTGGAAGGTGTTGTTTGCAATCAAGAAATCACTATTTCCATGATCAACAATATAGGATGCATTTGATTGATAGTACTCACCTGAGCAAGAGCAGTTCACAGGAACAAGCACCATTTTATCAGTTTCAAAAGTTGTGTTGTCAGGAACCGAATTAAGCTGAGAGAGCTGTGATGGGTCAGCATCCAAAAGATCAGAGATGGAAGAGACAGTGTTATATGGGGGTTGAGATCTGAAGGTGAGGTAAGCTTGGCAAGTCCGCTCTACGCCGTTGCAGGTGTACCCAAGAACTGAGGTTGAATTATCTGCTCTGCTACAAGCTGTGGTGGCCTTCCTGGCATATGGTTGCTGAGCATGGATCAAAGAAGAGTGAGTGACCAGAAAGAGAGAAAAAACAGACAAGAAGGGCAAAATATCCATTTTAGTTCAATGGAAAGCACCACTTTCTGTATGTTTAAGAAAAGATTGGTTGAGGTTTGAGGAATTGAATTGATGGTGGTGGGGGATGTATTTGGAAGTTTGAAGGAAAAGCCTAAGAAGATGCTCAATGACTTTGTGAAATGAAATTTCCTGGAACAAGTTGGAATGGATTGGTTGGACATGTACATTATAAAAGGTTATCGTTTTTGTTGACCATCTCCATGTGCATATATAATGGTTGCAGTTGAACTCAGCAAAAGAAGAGTTAACTTTATGTAAGCTTGGTCCCTTCAAAGGTGGTGAAATTTTTTTGGAGGCAAATATTAGGTGGAAAGGGACAACTAAGAATTAGAAGATGTAAAGTCAACATTGTCACTATTTTTTTTTTGAAATGATGTCAATACTTGATGTGCTGGAATTGGTCTAGAACACGGCAAGAAATGTTCCTACTTGGTTGTTGAGAATAATGGAGAAAAGAGGGGACAAATTAGTGCCTTGTCAAAAAAAACTTTTTTCAATTTTAAAAGAGAGCAAATGAAATAACATGATCAACAGGCTAGTGGTCTAGCGATACCAAGCTCCTACTTCTCAAAGAGAGGTCAGGAATTCGAGTCTCAATGGAGACATGTGTGTATGAGTACCAACTAAGAAAAAAAAATGACATGAAAAGTCCCTATTCAAATGCTATTAACAAGAATGGCCCATGATTGTTTTCAAATCAATTATTTATTTATTTATTTTTTATTTTTCATGTCAGAAAGTAAAACTAAACATAAAAAAAATAAAAAAATGAAAATTTGGAAGACAGTTTTTTCCTCCTTGGTTAAAAGTAGCAGTACTGTTAAACTTTGCAGTTAACAAAATAGAAGGGCCAAGAACAAAGTAGAGTAGATTTGTACAAAATGACTGTTCTCAAATTCTAACCTAGGCTTGTGAATTTTACCATTACATCAAACCAACTTCTCTGCCATCAATTTCAACAAGATGTTGTTTAAATTTGTTATTTCTATTATTATTTTCTATCAAAATTTTAGAATGCTTCCTAATAATGAAGATTAGTTTGTGTCTAAATAAATGCACATATTCTAAAGATTAGATACACACAAATACTTATTAATCTTCAAATCCCTAGTCATGCACTTGCTCTTTCTGCTGGCTAAACAGTTGCACACCAAAATCAACTAGATAAAAGGAAACCAACTATAGCACATTTTAGGTGAGATGAAAAGAGGAATTCAATACTTGGTATATTGCAACTGTAATTTTTTGAGGAACCGTTAGCATGAAATATCTGATTCAGAGTTAAATACATATAAATAATATACTGTATCATGAAATACGAAGAGGGGATGACAAGGGGGACTAAAAAAGCTTACAGTAAAAGCTCTCGGTGGAACTTGGATACCCTGAGATTCTATTTGACAACTCCCAGTTCAATGAAGCGGTCATGGTTCTGGATAGAAAATAATGAACTCTGTAGAATAATTTCCTTGCTGAGAAGGATCTATGGAGTCACTCAAAAACGACCTCTGCAGAACAATTGCTCGTGCTTCATGAGCAATATCACCATCGTTCGGCATCCTCTGAAGATGTGTATCATTTTCCTATCGCCAATTGGGAAACCCAATCCGATTTTTTTACTGCAACTATTTTTACAATTAGGGTTGGGATTGAAAATTCTGGGTTCAAACTTAATTAGGGTTGTACTTGTTTGAAATGTTACCACCCAAATTCAATTTTAATTATATTTTTACATATTTTTAAGAGTTAAAGTGCAAAAAAACAGTGTTGTGTACAAAATATGCAATAAGCCTGTTATTCAATATTGCACAAGAACTTTTTGAGAAAATTGAACAATAAATCTACACGGTATCTCTCTCTGTATATACGCCTCTATCACCGCCTTCTTCAGTGACACCATTAGCCGAACCACCGCCGCCGGCGTCAAAATTGCCACCACCGCATCTTTGTTGCTACTCCTACAACATCATCGCAGGCATTGCTCTAGTTTATATTCAATCGCAACGTCTCTTGCTCTGTTTTAGTTTCTCTCCAAAAAAAAAAAAAAAAAAAAGT
>JAOTQH010000046.1:6746092-6772619 GCA_025631255.1 Cornus kousa
GGAAGTGGGTACAGCTGGCAGACCCGATTCTGCCCTAACAGGTGATATTCGGCCCATGCGGGTTCCCGAACTCTCATGTATATATATATATATTGAGCATGGGTGAAGTGCTGAAAAATACTATTAAAATATGAGTATTTAGGTGCATATCACACTTCGTGCAAAAAAATATTTTTAAAATTTTAATATGGTGCAAATAGGTTATTCTGACAAATTTAAACTCTACGTTAACTAAATTAATCCTACTGAACTATTTTATAAAATATATAAAAATAAATTATATTGTAAAACGATTGAAAATAACATTATTGGTGAACGTCGATAATGGACAAGTAAAGATAGAAAATAAAAATAAAAATAAAAAACGAAAATAAAGTACAAACTAAAGAAAACAAATCTGCTCCGAACTCATGCTGATATTGTGATTTTTTTTTTTCTTGTTTAATAGTGTTGGTATAAAAAATTTAGTAGAAAACAGTAAACTAAAATCTTAAAATTTTCAGATCCTTGTTTTATAAATTTTCAAAGTTTCAAAAAAAAAAAGAAAAGAAAAAAAGAAAAGAAAAAAAAGAGATTATAGATATATAAAAAGAAAAAAGTTATATATATATATATATAAGGTCATGTGTACGTAACATTCTTATATCATGAGATTAGTAATATATATATATATATATATATATATCTGGCCATTTTAGAAAAAGTAAAAGCCCTTAGGCTCAATTTGGTAGAGTAGGTTTGAAGGGAAGGTGATGGAAGGTTATAAAAAAATTGTGTTTGGGTAAGGTGAGTGGAGGGAAAGGGAAGGAGAGGGAAGGGGTTGGAGGGGTTCTTCATAACAATGTACAATAATTTCTTTAACCTTCCAAAAATAGGAGGATAAGGAAGGAAAGGGTAGGCAATGGTAAGCAATGGCTCATATAATATTTGTCATGCCACTTTTACCCTCAAAATTGCACTTTATATTGGGCATGTATTCAGCGCGGGAAGCTTGCGAACGGCGGACAGTGAACCCGAACTGGAACAGCGATGGAAACTGAAAGATGTGGGTTTTGATTTTTTCAGGCGGACGGCGACGTCGAACGCGAACTGGAACAACGATAGAAACTGAAAGATGTGGGTTTTGATTTTTTCAGGCGGACGGCGACGGCGAACCCGAACTGGAACAGTGATGGAAACTGAAAGATGTGGGTTTTGATTTTTTGAGGCGGACGGCGACGGCGAACCCGAACTGGAACAACGATGGAAACTGAAAGATGTGGGTTTTGATTTGAGAGAGAGAGAGAGGAGGAGAGGGCAAGTTCAGATTTGAGAACGAGATTAGAGATGGAAGTGCTTTGAGAACGAGATTAGAGATGGAGGCTGAAATGATTTGCCCTAATCATCTTCTTCTTCTTTTTTTTTTTTTTGGTACCAAAATATAAGAGATTATATATATATATATATATATATATATATTAAAATATAATAAGGGTATAATAGTAAATTTATTATTATCATTCCCTTTCCTTTATTTTTCTAAACATAATTATTATTCTTCCCTTTCTTTTCCTTCATTAACCAACCGAACACAACGGAGGGTTAAAATTATCCTTCCCTTCCCCTCATAACTAATCTTATCCTCCCCTTCAAACCCACCGTACCAAACATAGCCTTAGCAAAACGGTTATTACAACACTAATTTATGTCAAATTTCTGATTGAAGGGTATTTTTGTGCAAGGAATGCTAACTCAATGCCACAATCGTTACGTGTCAGCAGCCAATAGGCCCGACAAAGATCTTGTCTCCTTTTCTCTCTATTCCCCCGCCTCTCTTTACTTGAAAGTCTCCGGTGACCGGCAAATAACATGTCTTCTACACCGCCGATCTGCACCTCACCATATTTGGCTATCTCTCTAATCTCTCTCCTCACCATGGTGTTTGTAATTTAGAAACTCAGTCAGTGGTACTGGATTGCGATAATTGCACCGAAGCTGTTGACGAGGGGTTTGCCGAATCCCAACAGATCTGCAAACCACACTCCGGCGAACCACCACCTCCAACCACTAACCACCGTGTCATTTGATTTTTTTTTTTTTTTTTTTTTTACCTTTTTTGTCTCTCTTCCAAAATATCCATCCAAGATTCAAACTTAATCCAATTGATTTTGGGTTTTGATTTTCCTACAATTTCTTATATGGGTTTGATTCTTTCTCCACGCTGCACACATACTTGAGCTCCAATTATGGATTTTGGGTTAAGAGGGTGAGTAGAGAAAGAAAGAGAGTGGAGAGTGAAGGAGACCGCCGGAGAGTGAGCGAGAAAGAGAGGGGAGAGAGAAAATGAGGCCGGCTCTAGACACAAAAAAATAAAAATATTAACAAAAGTCAGTTGCCAATAGGTTGCCGACACGTGTAGCGACATAGAATAGGGGTGAAAGTGATGTTTTTTGCATTTGTCCCTATTGAGTTAATCCCACACACCATGTCATTGGTAAACTCATCCAATTAAATATAACAACAAATGTTTTTTCTACTAGCAATGAAAAATATATATGTATGAATAGATCGATATTAAGTATACCTTATGCATGATGTCATTAGAAAAGTCACCAAATTAAATATACCATCACTTTAAAAAAGTAAAGGACAATACTTACATCCAACTTGGGTTGAATAAAGTTTGTCCAACCTGAGTACGTGGCACAATCAGGGGATGACAAGTGTCCATCACACTATTCAACTTAAGTTGGGTATTACCCAACTTAAATGGGTTTAACCCGACAAAACACCTTCGTGTTTTTTTTTTTTTTGCTTTGCTTTCAAAAGATAGCCAGTCCCCACCTCGTATCTTTCCGCCGCCAGTCTTGACCTCCTTTCTCTTTCTTATCTCACCCAGCCAACAAACCCATCTATGGCCATCTCTCTTTCACTCACCTAACCAGCGAACCCATTTTAAAAAAAAAAAACCATTTCATCATCAATCTTTCTCACCCCCTAAACCAGTAAACCCTTACACACACACACACACACACATATATATTACATACACCACAACCAACACCGGCGAGCTATCGGCGCAAGAGACGGAGTCCTGGCAGTTGCAGGAGACGATGGCGGCATGGCAGGCGACCCACCATGGTGACGAGATACCGGACGTCGACGGTGAGGATGATTGGTAACTCGTCCCGACCCAATGGAGCACCGCTGCTGGGAATTTGGCCAATTCCGCCGTCAAATCAAAAGACGATGATGGCTGATTGGTTCTTCGACTTGGGGATTTCGGTGATGAATCAATAGCACAAAATGGTGTCTAAACTCTAAACCTAACCCTAGATTCTGAATGGAGAGAGAGAGAGCTCGCGGGGATGCCGATTGTGGGTGGTGCGGGGAAGGGGTGGAGATGGTTGTTTTGTATGGTGGGTGAGCAGTGGTGGAGGTGCCGATTGTAGGTGGTAGTGGTGGAGGTGCCGATTGTGGGTGGTGGTAGGAGGTTACAGAGATGAGAGGACCGGCGGTGGTGGCGGCCATGGTTGGCTACCAACCGTCGACCCAAATCGAAGCCATGGCCGCCGACAACGAGGTATTCGTCAATTCGGCCGTGGCTCTGCCTCGCTACCGAGTCAACTCGGTCTCCAACACCACTAGCACTATCCTCTCCATGCTCTTCTTAGGCCACCTCGGCGACACCGGACTACACCGCCGACCTCAACGCCAATTGCTTCTTCGCCAACAGCCACCAAACAAGAATCGGATCTGAGGGATGGAGGAGTTGACTCGGGCGAAGAGAACGAATTATAAACGGGTAATACCCGGAAATTGACGGGCAATATTCAACAGAATTTTATATTATTTTTGACACGTGTCATGACCTGATTGGACCACGTACATATGTTGGACACCTGGGTTGGATGCAAGTATTTTCCTTTACATTAAATGATTTATACTTTTTTGGGGTGTATCTATGATTTATTTTTGTACATCACACATACAGTGACCACATAAAATATGGAATCTTTTTAGTCTTGTTTTTTGGCAAATCATATCTTTCTTCTTCTTTTTTCTGATTCTTCTATAGTGTGAGCCGACAACTTTATATCATTTCTTTGATTCGGAAAAATAAATAAACAAATAAACAAAGAGTGAAAAAATCTCAACGCAAACAAAACAGAGATGAAAAAAACTTTTATAATTAACATAGAATACTATAAGGATACTTTGGACATTATATTTATTAAAATAAGAAGTGAAGTAGCAACTATATTTGTGGAGTGTCAATTAACTCCCTTTTAAAAAAGCAAGGGTAAATCATTAAAGTGCAATATTAATCTTTATATTTTATAAGTTCTTTTATTTGATTAAAATGACCCTTAGCGCACAAAAAAAAATAAAATCAAACTTCACCACTGTAGCCGCTAATGCCATATGCATACCACAGGACAAGACTAGGAATTTTAAAATTGGGGACCAAACTAGTAATGTAAATTTAAAATTTTAAAATAATATAAAATCATTATAAGAAATTTTTTTGCTCTGACTTCGACTTTCTATCTCAAAAAGTAAGAAATATAATTTTAAAATATATAATTTTTATTATTCCAGAGTAATATGTTGATTATTAAAAGATCATTTTTAATATTCAAATATTAAATATCATATTCAAATAATCACACACAAGCTAATTTTTTTATTTCTTAGTATTTACAGAAACATTATTTACACGTCACATTTTTCTTTTTCTTTTTTTTTTAAAAAAAATCAACGGACCAGTTACCTAGCGATACAAGACCCCTAATTCCTAAAAGAGGTAAGGGGTTCGAACTTTGATGGAGGTATGTGTATATGAGTACCTACTAGGGAAAAAAAAATGTCACAATAAAATCATATTTGTTTTTTTTTTATTCTTGAGGGCCATTTTGGTCAATAAATATGATACTATAAAGGTTATTTAATGATTCACATGAATTAATTCAGAGTCAAGCAACCAGTACTTATTTTTATCATAATTGGGATGTCTTATTCATTTTACCAAATCGTCAGAAGTGTCATTGTCCAAAAAGTACTGAGTAAATAATTGTCTTTAATTCAAATATGAGGCCGTGTCGGTGCAATTTATCTTTAAAAACAATCTTCCTAATTGTTTGTCATAAATTCATAACTGGTTAGTATAAATATTATTTTATTCACATAAAGTCCATGAACAGAGCAACAGTGAGTCCCTCCCCCAAATCGCAAGACTACTGTTCTTTAAACCCCAAACAAGCCTCTAAATCACCCTGGTCTTTGAAGAGTTGGGCTGGTCTTAAGCCCAGACAGTTTTCTTGGCCCAGGAAATTCTTTGAGGCCCAACCCAAATATACGAGTCATTTCCCTTTCCAATATAGTCCCATTCCAATGAGCTAAATCATATTGCTCTATCCCAAAATTTCAACCGAAAAAACCGATTATCTTCTTCCTATGATCTTTAGCGGCAATTGAGGAATTTCCGAAATCAAACCCATGAATCCAACTGTCTGTCTTCTTCTTGGATTATCTGAAAAGTACATGTGCTTGTACTTGCTTTGGTGATATAAGTTTATTATTCACTTTGCGAGTGATAGCCCAATAATGCACGCCAGGTATTTGATATTTTGTTTACTCAGGCTAAATGTGTATTTATCTTTATGTTCTATCAATATAGACTACCAAAATTAAATTTTCATGAAACATTACTTTGGCTTTATGATATCTGCTTCTCTCCTTGTTTATGATTACTACCAGTATTGGGTTCTCTGTAATGTCGCTTGTCGGGTGAATTATGCTCTTGTTTTACAATGTTTCAGTGAGTCCATAGGTTTGAATTCATGAACACTTAACACACATATATGAAAAGGGTCCTTCATGAATTCAATCTTTTCATTTTGTGTATATATATTTATACACAGATATATATACACATACACTATATGTGGATGCACATATATAAATATATATATATATATATGTATATGTATATATATTGTTAGCTGTTAGCGCATTGTAAGCTCATGTGTCTGGTGATTTATCATTCTTTGGCCACAGTTTGTGGGTTTGGTTCCATTTTTGTGTTTGCCTTGATTTATTTATTTATTATTATTATTATTATTATTATTTTTTTTTTTTGCGACTGTTTGATTAATTAAATACCTTCTTTTTGTTCCTTACTTTGTTTGCAAGTATATTCAGGTTCTTTTTAATTGTTGTTAACCTTGCATTTATAGCTCAACTTATCTTTGAATTTATGCATTCTAAAAAAAGGCTTCTTTTATTATTAACAACAGTTAATTGCACTTCTATGTGCTCGGTAGAATTCATTGACAGTATATCTATGCCAACATACATACTGAATTTGAAAAAAAATATATTTTTGAATGCTTATTGAAAATAATAAATTTTGTGTTCGTGATGCCTTCAGGTTTTTCTTCATAGTTTGAAACTTTGAAGCTTACCGTTAGAAGATTCATGTTTGATTAGGTGGTTTTGACTGAAAAAGGGAGAAACGGATATTATTACATGCTCAGTTCTGTTACAGTAATAGTATGCAGTGCCCATAATTATCGGTCACTGGAGAAGAAGCGGTGTTCAATTTTCTAAACACTGTATAAGCCATACGGCCTGCAAAAGGTGCCTATGTACCTCAGAGGATTCTTCCATACAAGACACTTGTATAGCTGCCTAGCCCTGCCGACTCGCTTCTTCACCAGTAATTCATACATTAATAAAGTTTCCCTTTACCTTAAGCGAGCGAGGCTCATAGATTCAATTCGACTTAGTATACGGTCCAACCCTCAAAGGTCACTCATCCCTCTTTTAAATGATCCCACTCTAGACTCCTTTGTAGTCACCAATGCACTCCGATCTGCTCCCTCCCATGAGTCTGCTCTCTCCCTTGTTGATACACTGAAAACTGTTCCACATTTCTCGCATAATCAAAATACCCTTTACACTCTGGCCAAAATCCTAGCCAAGTCTAAACAAACTGCCAAACTCAAAGCCCTAATTAATGGAATCAACTCTGGCAAGTTCACAAATGTTGCACGCACTAGCTTTATGGACCGGATGCGCTGGTATGCTACTGCTGGAGACCTTGACGCGGTTCTTCAGGTATGGGATGAGTGGAGAGCCTTGCAGAGACGTCCATGTACCGAGTCTTATAACATTGTCATGATGATCTATGCACAAGTGGGAAAGAATTTGGAAGCTGTAAATATTTTATATAGGATGATTGATGAAGGGGCGCTTCCTAATTCTAGAACATACACAATTATGATCGAGCACCTTGTGAATTTGGGAAAATTGGATTCAGCATTGGATGTTTTTGGAACACTGCCCTTGATGAGGATCAAGCGCACTCTAAGACAGTTTTCGCTTTTGGTGGAAGCATTAACTGCTACTGAGCGATTTGATGTGGTTAAGACTTTACTTAATGAAATGCAGATTGATGGAATATTACCTGGCCGAGCTATGCGATCGGCGTTGCAACACATGCAGGAGGCAGGGTTTGTTGAGGAGATTGATGAAGTTATCAAAGAAATGTTACCAGATGAAAGGATTAAGAATGTAGGCCTTTCTATGGATGACGATGATGAGGATGATGATGAAGGTACTGACCACGCTGTAGATGATGTTAATGTGGATGCTGTTCACTTAAAACCGTGGTTGGACCCTGCTGCTTTGGTAAGTGCGTTGCAGGATTGGAGGCCTGAAGAGGTGTCAGCACTGGAGGATGCAAAATTTGTATGGACAACTCGGTTGGTCTGCAAGATGATAAGGAATTTCAATTCAGCCGAAACAGTGTGGCAGTTTTTCTGTTGGGTTGCTTATCAGCCGGGTTTCACTCATGATGTTTACACAGTATCAAGAACGATTGCCAAGTTAGCACGCCATGGGCGTGTTGATCTAGTTGATAAACTAATGTCTAAGATTAAAAGTGAGGGGATTAGATTGTCGTGCAGCACAATCAGATTGATTATTGACTTCTATGGTCTTTCCAGCAATGGCGACGCCGCTCTAAAGGTCTTCCGTGATGTCAAATCACTCTGCGGTCCATTATCAAAAAATAGTCTGTTTCTTTTATATTCATCTCTCTTACGAACACTAGCCAAGTGTAAGATGAATTTGGAGGCCTTGGATGTACTTGACGAGATGATTTTGTGTGGGATTCTTCCAGATATCCAAACATTTTCAGGATTGATGCATAACTTTGCAATTCAGGGAGATATTAAAATGGTTCAGAGACTCTTTGGGATGGTTAGGCAGACTGGTGTGGAGCCTGACGCTTATATGTTTAAGATTCTTATTCATGCATACTGCAAGTGTGATAGAGCCGTTTTAGCATTGAGAGTTTTCGAAGATATGGGGAACTCCAATTTGATGGTTGATGCTTCCACAAAACAATTACTTGTGAAGAGTCTTTGGAAGGCAGGCAGGCTAAGAGAGGCAGCTATTGTGGAAGAGAGAACTGAGGATATGAATGACGTTCTTCCACTTGCAGTGCCTGGTCATGTGTACACTGTAAGTTCTTCTGATCTCACTAGAGTTTATAACATTTATTCCAGTAGCTTTACCACCACAGAAAGTGAATAGTACCATAGTGTTACTATAGTGGTGATAACTTATGCTTATGTCTCTTGTAACATGAGTATGTTATGTATTGTTTTATCTTGGTTCTTTGACTATGTTGAGTGGAACTGAATATAATCATTCAAGTTTGTTAGTTTTGTCAAGCAATCAAATTTAGTTATTTGTTTTTGATTTATCTTTTGGAAGTATATACTGGCCATTAATAATAAATACCCTAAATCGCACGCCAACTTTCAAAGACTATATATGCCTGCAAAGTCCAAATCTCCACCATGAAGGTCTGTGTTACTACACCTCATCCAAATTGAACATGTCTGCAGTCTATGTTTTTAAATTCTTGTAATTCTGATCTGGTCTGCGGTCATCTGATTTTTAAAGTGCCACCCCTTTAATTTGGGACTGCTTATCATTGACATTAGAAAGATGCTGGATCAGGATTCTGGTTAACATTGACACATAAATTTTAAACAATGGGATTGAATGTTCCCAACAAGCCAACTTGTAGCATATCTCACATTTTCTTTCTAGACTACCCTCCATTAGGTCAAATATTAGGGGATACCATGAAATGATGCTGCAATATATGAGTGAATAGTATATCTTAGTTGCTTACTCTTTCAGCTTGCTGACTTCGTATATAGTTGACTTCTTGCCGTCCAAACTTGGGTGCTTGCATTAAACTAATGTGATTCTTCACAAAGATCTCAGCAGAAATAAAAAAGAATTACATTCCAGAAATATCGGTGTTACATTTGCGAATTCTCTCTCTTACCATTTCCTGTAGGGGAAAGTAAATCCAAGCATAGGTGGATTCTGATTCTTAGTTCTATGTAGAAATGGATTCTGAGTGTGTCTATATTGATATCCTGTTTTATATGTTTCATGTAACAATTATTTATTTATTTTTTCCCAAAATAGATCAAAAAGGGTCTAGATATCCTTGTAAAAAAACATGGTAACTAAATGTAATGCCATAAACAGATTCACATATTCATTAATTTTGATGATGGTAGTACAAGTTTTATTTTCTGAGTGGCAACAGCAATCAATGTCTTGACAAACTGATATACATAGCCTAGTCTTCTATGTTTCTTTGTACAAGATACTATACAATAAATGCAAAGTATTTCAAACAGATACTTGATGATACAACTTAAAAAAAAAGGCTAGTCCAGTGCTTACCATTGCGCCAAGGCTCACCCTCAATCTTAAACATACATCCAACACTAATATTCCAAAGACAACGATTCTGATTTATGCACATCCAATTGAATCTTCATTAGGGCTGAAACTACCTTAGTCATGCTTAGCCTGCTTGCTGATTCTTTTGCCAAGCAGCCTACACTTAATTTTACTATTCGCAGTGCAAGTTCAGCTTGATCTATGACATAACCAAGTGGGTGCCTTACTTGTAGACGAGGATCTATGAGGTAACCAAGCTCAGCTTCTGCATTTCCTCCATCCATAATTGATAATACCGCTTCTGACAGTAGTACATCTTCTCCGTCCTTCTTGAAAATGGCTTCTCGTCCTGTAATCAGCTCCAACAGAACAACCCCAAAGGCATAAGTATCGATCTTTGGTGTTACCCTTCTGGCTTCTAAATACTCCGGTGCCGTGT
Source organism: Cornus kousa (assembly GCA_025631255.1). Taxonomy (NCBI): domain Eukaryota; kingdom Viridiplantae; phylum Streptophyta; class Magnoliopsida; order Cornales; family Cornaceae; genus Cornus; species Cornus kousa. Next base: position 6,756,294 of record JAOTQH010000046.1, read on the forward strand.
AACCTTTTGTCCCCGGAACAAACATCGTAGATGAATTTGTATTCCCTCCTTCCTCTGCTGATCTTGCGAGCCCAAAATTTGCAATTTTTGCCCTTAGATCTGTATTGAGTAAGATATTGCCACTGTTGATGTCCTTGTGCACATAAGGAGGGTCAGCAAAGTCATGAAGATAGTGAAGACCATTGGCAACATCCAGAGCAATTTGAATCCTATGATTCCAACTCTGTATTCCACGGCAACTCTTTTGGTGGAGCCAGTCTTTTATGGAACCAATTTCCATAAACTCATAAATGAGGTAGAAAACTCCTTGATACTCACAAGCACCATAGAGGCTGATCAGATTGAAGTGGTTAAACTTTGTAAGAATATTAACCTCTTTAGATACATCTACGCTCATTGATTTAGTGGCAACAACTTTCCCGCGAAGAACCCCACGGTAAACAGAATCGCTAAGCCTATTCTGGTGGCTAAATTTGTCTGTAGCTATCACTAGCTCTTCAAAGTCATAAACTTCCAAACCTTGATCAACATTGCCAATGTGAGCTAGGAGCTCTTCTGGGAGTACCTATTTCCTTTTCCCCTCTTTATGCTTCCTCGTTATGCTTCTCTTTCGATGCAAAAATACCACAGGTAGAATAAAACAGACAACTATCAAAAAAATTCCGGTTCCAATTCCAATCCCAATGTAAAGTTTCTTCCAGTTTCTGCTCCTTTGGTTAGTAGGAGTAATAGGAGGATACACAACTGTTGGATTAGTAATAATAGTTTGAGACCTAAGAGGTTCAGTTGGCAGTGGGATTAGAAAGGTTGTAAAGGGAAAAAGAGTAGGATCCTCTTCAGAGAATCCATTTGCAAGGGCTACACTTTTAGCACTAACTTTAAATCTCTCACTAACCTTAGGAACGCTATCTTTCCAAGTAACCAAGTAAGTCAGCAGAAATTTTGTGCCATTCGCAATTTGATTGCTTGTGGGACAGGCACAACTGAGTGGTACTTGCAATTTCGAACCAGGAACTAAATGACTCTTGTCGTAAACATTTTCGCACATAAGCGAATCACAAGTAGACAGCCCCTGGTATGTGTTATTTGCAATTGTGAAATAGGTGTCAACCGTGCCATGAATGCTCTGAATAACATAAGAGGTGTTGGCCTGATAGTACTGACCTGAACAAGAGCAGTTCACAGGAACAATCACCTCTTTTCCAGGAGGCAAGGAAGTGAAACTCTGGATATTGTTGATTTGGCCAAGCTCCAATGGATCTGAATTTGTGAGCTTTGAAATGTTAGTCACTGAATCATAAGGAAGTTGAGACCTGAAGATCAGAAAGGCTGGGCAGGACTTCTTTTCACCATTGCATGAATAAAGAAAAGCTGGAGAAGGGCCTGTTTCATCAGTGTTATTGTAGCCCATAGCAAAGTTTTCTGAATACATTTGTTGGGCATTGAGATATGAGGTTGAAAGGCTGAGGGTTATAAAGAAACTGAGTAGAAACTGATCCATGACAGAATTTTCTCTTCAAAAAAATTTCAAGCATAAGAGAAACTTGAAGATGCCTATAGTTTTATAGGTTAGTTACCTCCTAAACATCAGCATCAGATGTAAATTGTTGACCAAGTGAGCGTCTAGCAATGACACACTCCGAAATTCAATTTGCAAAAAAAAAAATAATACTAGTAATTCTTTAATAAAAATAAACTCCTTAAGGCATTTTTTAGTGGTTACAGGATTATGTCAACCATAAATGTTGCCTTAGACTAAGACTTTGTGTTCAGAATTAAGTAAGGAAAGAAACTTTAAACCCCAACAATTATTTTAGAAATATTGGTTCATGATGTAAATAGTTGAACCAAACTGCAGAAATTATTATTCAATCAAAGCTTCCTTTTCAATGGACTTTTCCATTCACACGTTTCTCAATCTAGTGTACCGGAGCAATTCTGAATACTTAAAGTTTCATATCTGAAGCGGGTTTTCAAGAAACTGCTCGAGTTTTAGCCAAAGCCGCTCTACGGGCTGTATCAATTGGTTGAAAGATCCTTTCACATGTTCCTCAACATCTAGTGTCCATGGGTTATAGAGACTCAAACATCATTGCACCCAGGTACAGTTCCACTTCAAATTTACGTCCACTTATGTACTGTTTAAATTCACCTTTGTTCGGGCTCTAAATTTACCTCTTTTTTCATTACTGATTAGGAGGGAATTTCCTAGATAACAAAGGGGTGGTGTAAGTTTTAACAGTTGGCTCACAGATCAATATGTAAACTACTAAATTGGTTTGTCACTCCTTACTCCTTAATTTTGATGATCCAAGTTTTATTTTTTGAGTGGCAACAGCAATCAATGTCTTGACAAACTTATATACATTGCCTAGTCTTCTATGTTTATTTGTAGAAGATATTATCGGATTTGCATGGATCCCTAACGGGTTAGGGATCGAATATTCCAATCCATATCCTTATTGGCTCAAATACGGGTTGGGTCAGATTCTCATTCGGATTAAAATCATATCCATTGACTTGTCTAGTTATAAAGTTAGATGGAATGAAGAATTGTTAATATATAAGATGGTGCATAATATAACTACGCAACCAAATGAATCTAATGATAGATAATTAATATATATAAATTTAATAGTAGATAATTAATATATATAACATTCATATATAATATATTGTAATGTAATAAATATATATACATGTTTAAAATTTTAATCATATCGGATCACTATCGGATCGGATTACCTATATTCCATATCCAGATAATCGGATCAGAATCCAATCCATTGACAGGTTTAATATTATACTACATAAAATGCAAAATATTTCAAACAGAAACTTAAAGATACCACTCCCAACACTAATATTCCGATGAAAAGGATTCTGATTTCTGCACATCCAATTGAATCTTCATTAGGGTTGAAACTACCTTAGTCATGCTTAGCCTGCTTGCTGGTTCTTGTGCCAAGCAGCCTACACTTAGTTTTACTATTCGCAGTGCAAGTTCAGTTTGATCTATGGCATAACCAAGCGGGTGCCTTACTTGCAGGCGAGGATCTATGAGGTAACCAAGCTTGGCTTCTGCATTTCCTCCATCCATAATTGACAGCACCGCTTCTGACAGTAGTACATCTTCTCCGTTCTGCTTGAAAATGGCTTCTCGTCCTGTAATCAGCTCCAACAGAATAACCCCAAACGCATAAGTATCGATCTTAGGTGTTACCCTTCTGGCTTCTAGATACTCTGGTGCCATGTAACCTTTTGTTCCCGGAACAAACATTGTCGATGAATTTGTATTTCCTCCTGGCCTTGCTGATCTTGCAAGCCCAAAATTTGTGATCTTGGCCCTTAGATCTCTATTCAGTAAGATATTGCCACTATTGATGTCCTTGTGCACATAAGGAGGATCAGCAAAGTCATGAAGATAGTGGAGACCATTAGCAACATCCAGAGCAATTTGAATCCTATAATTCCAACTCCGTATTCCATAGCTACTGTTCTGGTGGAGCCATCCTTTTAAGGAACCAATTTCCATAAACTCATAAATGAGGTAGAAAATTCCTCGATTCTCGCAAGCACCATAGAGGCTGATTAGATTGAAGTGGTTAATCTTCGTAAGAATATTCACCTCTTTAGATACATCAACGCTCATCATTTTAGTGGCAACAACTTTCCCGCGAAGAACCCCACGATAAACAGAATCACTAAGCCTGTTCTGGGGGCTAAATTTTTCAGTAGCTGCCTCTAGCTCTTCGAATTCATAAACTTCAAAACCTTGATCAACTCTGCCAATGCGAGCTAGGAGCTCTTCCGGGAGTATCCATTTATTTTTCCCCTCTTTATGCTTCCTCGTTATGCTTCTCTTGTGATGCAAAAATACCACAAGTAGAATAAAACCGATAACCATCAAAGAAATTCCGGTTCCAATTCCAATCCCAATATAAAGTTTCTTCCACTTTCTGCTCCTCCAGTTAGGAGTCCGGTTAGGGGAAATAGGAGGATCAACAACCGGTGGATTAGGAACTATAGTTTGAGAGCTCAGAGGTTCAGTTGGCAATGGGATAAGAATAGTTGTGAAGGGATAAAGCATAGGATTGTCTTCAGAGAATCCATTTGCATAAGCTACACTTTTAGGACTAACATTAAATCTCTTACTGAGTTTAGGAATACTATCATGCCAAGTAACCAAGTAACTCAGCAGAAATTTTGTGCCATTCGCAATTTGATTGCTCGTGGCACAGGCACATCTAAGCGGTACTTGCAACTTCAAACCAGGAACCAAATCATATTCGCCATAAGCGTTTTCACGCATAAGCGAATCACAAGTAGTCAGCCCCTGGTATGTGTAATTTGCAAGTGTGAAGTAAGTGTCATAAGGGCTCTGAATAAGATAAGAGGTGTTGGCTTGATAGTACTGACCTGAACAATAACAGTTCACAGGAACAATCACCTCTTTGTCAGGAGGGAAGAGAGTGAGACTCGGGACATCGTTGATGTGGGCAAGCTCCAACGGGTCCGAACTTGTGAGGTTTGAAATGGTGATCACTGAATTGTAAGGAGATTGAGACCTGAAGATCAGAAAAGCTGGGCAGGACTTCTTTTTACCATTGCATGAATAAAGAAAAGCCGGAGAAGGGCCGGTTTCATCGGTGTTGTTGCAGTCCATGACTGAGTTTGCTGAATATATTTGTTGGGCATTGAGATACGAGGTTGAAAAGCTGAAGATTATGAAGAAAGTGAGTAGAAACTGATCCATGACAGAATTTTCTCGAGAAAAATTTCAGGCCGATGAGAAGCTTGAAGATGGCTATAGTTTTAAGGATTAGTTTAGTTACCTCCACGACATCAGCATCAGATGTAAATTGTTGACCATATTAAACATATATTTTTTGCATCAAATATATATGTTGCTTTACACTAAGACTTTCTGTATAGCTTAGCAAGATTTATAGAATTAATTAAAGGGAGAATCTTTAAACCCCAACAATTTTTTTTTAGAAATATTGGGGTTCCTGACGTAAATAGTTGAACCAAACAGCAGAAATTATTATTCAAACAAAGCTTCATTTTCAATAGGCTTTTTCCTTTCACATGTTCATCAACATCTAGTGTCCCCAAAGTTGGGATATACATAGAGACTCAAACATCATGGTACCCAGATACAGTTTCACTTCACAATTTACATCCAGTTTTGCACCATTTAAATTAACACCTTTTTGTGTTTTTGTGTGCATCTTGGGACACGTACCGCACGGTACAAGTGAACTTGAATTCTGGACCTATCATCACTTCGAAAGTTGAGAAAGCATCATTATGTTACCGTCTTTGCATCGCACTACCAATGTTTTATTGTATCATATATATATATATATAACCTGAATCACCTGGATATGAAATCTTTAGGAACTAGACTTTTGGTAACAGATCCTAAAACTAAAATACTATATCATTTTAGGAATATGCTAAGTTTTCAGAATTTTGTGGCAGAATCATCTTGAATATATATATATATATATATATATTTGTCCAGGTGATTCTGTACCATCAAACGACTCCTTATTGGTACACTGTCTCCTCACAATCCTATGTGCAACAATTTCAATAAGTTATGGTTAATTTTGTGTTCCGGTCAATTTCAGTAGGTACTTAAAAACTTAATGAAAAGCAAGTTGGGTGCAAATAAATAAAGGTACATTTTCAAAAGATTGGCATACAAAAAGTCCAATGTCCTAGTATAATTATATAGTCAGCAAACTCCTAGCCGTACACGTGCTATTCAGTATTCACTGTCAGCACATTTCACACTGAGAAGAAAAGAAATTTCTGTACCTCAAGCTTGGGTATTATAATGGTCATTCTCCGAGAAACTGCTCATTAAAAATACTGTATCATAATATTATTGGAGTTAATTAATAAATCATGAGATTCTTGTTATTGTGAGGTCTGAGAAGGGTTATAAATAAGCAACTTTAGTTTTTTTATAGATAAGTTGTTTCCGATTTCGAACTTGTGATTTCTAGATCACAATGGAATAACCTTACTATCGTGCCAAGACCAACCCTTATCCATGCTCTGCTAGCCTAATAGATCTACGCCGGAGGGAATGAAAAATAATTAATAATATCACGAGCCTTGAGCTATGAGAGGTTGATAGACCTTGAAAGTCGGAAGTAATATTCTCCAATATAAGAACTTTCTCACTTTACTTTGTTGTGTTCATATTGAAAATTAGGAACACACGAAACACCCGTTGCTTAAAAAATGCAACACCCATTTTCTTTGATTCAACGCTTTTACTTCAACGATGCAACGCTCATTAATTTTCAAGGAAGTGAAATAATATTGTTTGATTTTTGAAGTAATTAGTATTGCATGTATTCAATGGCGTTTTGAATATTAAAGTTGAAATGTGTTGTTTCACCCAAACAAAATCGTTCACAGTAACAAACGCCACCTAAACTGTTTAGGTTACATTGTTCCATTATCAGGAATTGAACTCAGTTGAGAGAGGTGTCACCAGCAACCAATTAATATGGAGAGGATTATTTGATTTACCTTTTTTTCATTATTTTAATTTTATATAATTTCACTGATTAATGGACTTTCATATGTAGGCTTTAACCATCTTCATATGTAAATATTGATGTTGTAGTTGGGACACTAAAAAGAACTCTGAAAGTAGAATGGAAAAAGGCTTTGAGAATAGAATGGAATTGTTTGGAGTTTATGGGAGTATTGTAGAGAGTTGGAATGTTTTAAAATATTAAAAAAAGTTCATAAATATTTGTGGACGGGAGAGAATATTCTACAATAGTAGAGAATTTTGTATTTTTATATAAGAGTTCTAGGATTGCCTATATAAGAAGTAAACGTGACAAGCTGGGAGGTAATGGCGGACATGAGTCTCGAGACACACAGAAAACTGGAGGGAAATCAGAAGATGATGGTTAGTTGCTAATGAAGTCATTAATTGGATCTTATTCTCAGCAAATATAAAAATATAAAAATATGTTATTGTTTTATTAACTAACTTTGTCAGTTGTAGTAGTCTTGTTAAGATGGATTGATACAAAGTGTTACATAAATAATGCAAAAAGTATATTTTCCTCTTCGAAAGTCTTAAAAAACAATACCAAAAGTTTTGCCACACATTTCTCTGTTTTCTTTTTCTTTTTAATTTTTTTTTAATTAGAAGAAGTATAGATCACTGACTTTGTCACTTCGAAAAATAAAAATCAAACATTAAAAATTCATTGAGCGTGTGATTAGCTGTATGGAATTGGAGCATTAAAATTGGTGAAATTTAAAAAACACACCTAAGAAAATTTAACCAAAATATTCTCAAATTCCACCAATTCCAATTCCAATTTTAATTCCAAGGCTCCAATTTCATATAGCAGAACACACCCGGAAATAATTTCAATTCCAAAGGATGTGGGAACTTTGAATATCAACAACAATCACCACCATCAGGTGAAGCTAGTAGTTTCACCAGGAAAACATATCTTTAGGTCATGGTTAACAGAGCACAAAGCAACTAATTTAACTAAATCCAACAAACCTTGTGGTGACTCAAATCTGACAAAATCTTATCCCAACAATGTTCGACTACATGGGATTAACTATAAAAGATCAAACAGAAGTTTTTACACCTACCATCAGCTATCTTGTATAACCTTCTTCCATTTTTGAGAGCTCAGGAGGTTAAGAACAAGACACTAGGCACAACATCGATCTAACAAGACAGAATTATAACAGTGGTGAGAAGAAATTCCATACTCGGAAAGCTGTAACCTAAGAATGATTCCCCCCACCTCTACAAACACTTCGAATCACTCTCAACTTTGTACCGATAACGCAGTTTTTATTAAACCCAAAGATGAAAGTGTCTACCCCATATCTCTCAAAGAAGAACCTCAATGATCAAATCCTCTAACTCAGTTTAGCCACCATATGACACTCAAACAAGAACCTCTTGGACTGTGTCCTTCATTTGAAAGCACCAAAATATAAGGTTTCTTACCACTGCCTAGAATCTTTCAACTTAATCTGATCCTGCATTTGCTGAGAAGAAATTCAAGAAACCGAAAGCCAGTTTGGGAGGCAAAGTTCATGCGCATGTAGTTCTCTACTTTCAAATTGGTTATGGGAGAAGGTACCAAAGGCAGTCATTTACATATAATAAACTCTCATATTTTGGTCTATCATGTACCAAGAAAATTCTAGAAAGCAAAATTGACGCAGTTGTAACCAACGAGAACATTGAACTTAGAATTTTTAATATTTGAACCTACAATTAGAACATAAATCAAATCGGGAAGAGGATACATCTTCTTTATGGACTTGCTATTCTACCAAGGACCCAAAACTAGATACAATATTGTAAAGAAGAAAAGAAGTAGTACGCCAAGGCAATAAAAAAAGCACTGTGAATTACATTCACAGTTATTGCATCCTCCCATTCCTCGTATCTCCATTACAACAAATAAAACTCCAATTATGAGACAAAAGACACCACCAAAAATGCTATCACGCAACCCATCAGCCAGCCAGTCAGGTGTGATGACAAATAAGAGAAAACGGGAAACTGCATATACCACATATGTATACACACGATTACTACTAACACAATATGGACATAATGGCAACAATAACACTAAACCATGAAGCAACATGCCAGGGGAAAAAAGTTATATATCAGACCTGGGAAAATCTCGGGAAAGAAGAGGTTCGCTCCAACAGCAATAAAGGCAACCCAACAACCAAATTGTCCTCTGCAAAATGGGACATGTAATGTTTTAGTAGATAAACAGGCAGCACATAGATTGCTACAAAGAATTGTTGACGAATATTCAAAAGCACCGTAGAATCTTGAATAGCACTGCAGGAAAACTAGTGAAAAGATAGAGGACTAGAAGCGTAGTTTGTATGGATGATCTCCTTCCAGTTCGGTTCAAGATTAGCAAAATTCTGCAATAGAAAACACAACAGAACAAATATTCGAGTAAGAGGACTTCTAAAACAACACATTGAGCATGAACCTTGAATATTCACAGTTACAGAAGAATAAAGATATCTTATGCTTCTAATAGAAAACAAATGAAGCATATGAGATGAACACTGAGCAGATGAACAAAACTGAAGAATGAAGCTTGAGACATCATGGAAAATGAAGTATTGACCAACATGAAAGAATCTCATATGATCTAAACATATCCAAAGTAGAGGAAGTCAAAATTCATTGTAACCTGGTAGGAATCAAACAGAATATTAATGTCACTACCGTAATCTCCTTGTGTTGCAAAGATAGCAGTAGAGTATACCATTATTTTGGAACTATTTGTAGACTTATTTTCTCAAAGTACCATATGCAACAAAAAAATTTGATGTGAGCAAAAAAATTACCTAAATAAACTCATTGATCATTCCTCTAAGAAATTGACAAACAACGAGATGCTTTGGATATGTAGAATCTAACAAAATTATAAAAAGTTGAACTCCTGTCGGGTTAACACCAAATATCAATCTATCCCTCTAAATTTTTATATACAGGTGCATATTTGCAACATATATAGAAACTCTACTACATTAATGAGAGAATGAAAATGTATATTGTTCACATCTTGAAGCTTTGTCTTTATAGAATTTAAATGCATTACATACATCCTGTGCTCTATTGAAAGGTATGCATATCCTGTACTTCTAATTAACAGAATAAATAAAATAAAAAATAATTTTTTTTTTTGGGAATTTAGCCTAAACAAAACAAAGAGAGAACAATTCTCCAACATCCAGTACCAATATCAGTTTTGTGAACTCAGTTCTTCAAACTCAAACTAATATATCAAAACCCGAGAAAACAAAAATTGCACAAATTTGATAATACTTCCACTATGCTTATAAATTGCCTATCAGGAATTCAAATAACCAAAACTGAATTAAAGAAACTAATTCTTGACCAGATTAAAGAAACTAAATTGTTCTCAGCCTAAGAGGAGTCATGTAAGTAAAGAGTTACACACAAACACACACACAAGACACATGGTATGAGGAAACAGAGAATCATTTAGGGTTTGGACTAATAGTAGTAGTAGATGAAATGAAACTGACATGGATATAATTTAGAATTTAAATATTATATACATCCTGTATTCTCTTGAAAGTCATGCATATACTGTACTTCATATAAACAGAATAAAACAACAAAAATTGGGAATTTAGCCTGACAAAAACAAAGAGAAAACAGTTCTCAAATACCCAGTCCCAATATCAGTTCTGTTGTGAATTCAATTCCTCAAATTCAAATTAATATATCCCAAACCCAAACAAACAAAATTGCCCAAAATTGATAACCAAAACTGTTAACAGAAATAGACCCTAAAATTAGAGGAATTGAAGAAACTAATACTTGTCCTGATTAGAGAAAATAAAATGTTGTCAGCCTAAGAGGCCATGTAAGTAAAAAGTTGCACACACAAACACATACATACCAGACACATAGTATGAGAACACAAGGAGAATAAATTTAGGGTTTGAAGTAATAGTAGTAGGAGATGAAATTAAACCCACATGGCAAAGATTGTTCCACCCCATTGAAAGGCTGTGCGACCTTTACTACCGGATGATTGGATTTCCTCCTCTGAAGAAAATACGGCGCGAGCAGCAACAGTGGCCATCTGGGTCAGTGTCATTTCCATGTTTAGGAGTATTTCATACATGCTCTGATTGCGATTACACGCCGCCTTGCACGGTGGTGCACCACCACCACCCAGCGACGCCTTATTAAAAGGAACGGTTTTCCTTTCCCGAGATCGAGGGGTGTGATTGATCTAACCTGTGATGGATGACAGGTGGCCCACTTGCAACTACCCGATCACAATCTGCTCCTCCCGGTGACAACACCTGATCTTCCGTATTGGCATATGCTTTTGGACAATTCCTCGTGCCATAGTTTCAAGTATAAAAAGTTGTCTGGAGGAGCATCAAAATTGTCAATGTGGATTAAACAAAGATTAGTGTGTTACCAGCTTTATTATTGAATACTTAAGTCTAATATAAGAGCCTGTGCGGAACGGGAGCCGAACCCGTTTAAAAAAATTATATGATTTAGGATTGGATTCTTTTACCCAAACAATTCCTTAGGTCATATTACTCAGTGAAAAAAAAAAATTTAATTTAATATTTTCATCACAACTAAGGATTTAGTTTAATGGTATCTTAATTTATTTTTTAAAAAATAAAATTAAGAGCCGAGTTTAAATCCTCATATAAACACATTATTACGTGAACTTCAAAATAAATATATAAAAACTTGATCGAAAATAAAGTACTTGTTAAATAAATGAAAAAGGAATTTAGTTTAAAATTATGTATTTCAGTTCAAAATAATTTGTTCAAATTCCTTCCGGTAAACAACCAAACATACTCTTATTTTTATAATTTATCAAAAAAATTGTAGGTATTATATAATGATACTAGAAAGAATCTTTAATTTCTTTATTATTTTATTATTTTTTACTTTGGCAAAAAAATTACACTTTAAATTCTGAACCTTTTTCGTCTGAAATGTGAAACGGTACCATTAGACTAATAAGCTTCCGTCTCTATTATTAAAAAGGTACTTTGAATTATGTAAGTTTCAATTTTAATACTCTAATCAATTATAATATGGACAACATTTGAATATCTTAACAAAAGTGATAATTCCATTCAGTCTAGTCCAACATTACAACCGACCTATGGGTCTGTGGGCCTATTTTTTTGTATTTTTATTTATTATTTTTTGTTTTTGGGTAGATGGCCTTTTATTATTATTATTATTATTATTATTAATACACCACTTAAAGTTAGTTTGGATTTTTTTTTATTTTTTATTATCCCTTAGCAAGAAATTCATATACTCAGCATAGATTGTAATAATAATTCAAATAAGAGAATTACTATAGTCAAAGACAAAGACTGATGCGAGATAAGAAGAGTAAGAAAAAAAAATAAATATTTGTTAGAATCATGAATGTGATGGTGCTAGATAAGAAGAGTAAGAAAAAATAATAAATATTTTTTAAATCATGAATGTGATGATAGGTCTACACATTCCAAAGTTGGGATGACCCTAGACTAAGAATGTCAATCACGAAAGTGAGTGACAAACTGTTGTGCCAACCTTGATAGAGAGCAAGCATTAAAAGATAGCAATTCACAATCAATAAACCAACAAGCAGATCCAAATGATGATCATATTTAATAAAATAAAGAGCGAGAAACTCAAAAGAGGGCCTCTTTTGCCATGGGATGAGTCCCTTATACAGTTATACAAAATATCTATTTCCCTCCAAAACCAAATAAATAAACATCAATAGCCCCAATCTATCTATCTATCTATATATATACTCCGTATATATAGAATATAGAATATTTGTAATAGTTTACACAGTCTGATAATTGGATATATCAGATTAAATTTACGTAAGTATGAGATGACATCGTGCATTTAATGACGTCATCCTCCTCTAACGTAAAACAATCCATATACTATGATCATCTATTATTCATCATATATCATTTTTAATTTAAATTTTTGAATCCTGAAATCATATACTATGATGATCATCACAGGCTGTTGGATTCTACCTTTTTCAGTAAATTAATATGTTCGGTAAAATGGCCTTTCTTCTCTCGTTATACAGGGAAGCAATAGTTGTAACCATTTCACTTAGAAATTGAGCAAACATAATTATTAACAAGAGCAGCCTATAACCAAAAGGAAAATATATATTTTTTATAGTGTGATTCTCTTTCAACTCAAAATAAGGGTCAAATCACTTTCAATCCTTTGATGCATTTAAGTGGGATTATGTTCAATTCTTATTAATTAATTTTAAGCGAGTAAATTGTTTTGAAAAATCAGAAACATGGTGTTAATTTGTTTTAAAACATCTGCTTAAATTTCAACATCATATAGACACTGGTGAATGATTGATAGAGACATGACCTATATGGTGAATAATTTTTTTAGTATTATCAATCCATGTTTGAGAGTTTAATTATTGTAAGTTGATGTCAATTCAATTCCCCTCTACTATATGAATTTAGGTAAGTTACAAAGAAGTTTCCTAAGGTTTGGCCAATATACACTAATTTCTCCCGATCACCTCCCTACAAAACTTACTGAGTTTTCAATTACGTTTCCTTTTTATATATATAATTGTAAACACGTCTTTCAAGTATAGAATTAAAATTTAGAAGTTGCAAAATTGTTGACATTATACTTTTTTGTCATTGACTGTGTTTTATTGTATGTTTTATTTGTGTATAAACTTCAAGAGGGCAAGTATAATTTGACAAACAAATGAGAATGTCAGTATATATCAATGAAATCTAAGAAAAAATCAGAGTAATTCACCCTGAAAGCTTTGTTCCATTCATTTTTTTAATTTATTTAATTATGTCATATGTGACATCATGATCAATAAAAAAAAAGTACAAAATGGTCTAGCTTTTGTAGTTTGGCATGATTTTGTTTCCGATACATGCTTTAGGAGAGTGTGTAATTCCAGTTTAATTCAATCATTAGCTTTTATAGTCTCCCTCCCATTACGGTACGTCAAGAAAGAGAGCGAAGGTCAGTAGAATTATGAAACTTGTTTTATGGTAAAAGCTTATATAATTGATGCTTTTTTTACTTTTTTACTTGGATCCTATTGACTTTTGCTTCAGCTTTAAGAGTTTTGCGTACCTATAGCGAGCTATGAAGGTCTCTTTCCACGTCGACTTTTGAACAAGAACAATGATAGCTAGCAAGTCACTCTTGAAACAGCCCACAAGGGCCCTCTAAATTGTACAACTCTTTACATCACGCCAAACAATCTTTATCAGACATTGCATTACGACATTAAGCTAATGTCTTTCTTTCTATCATTTTCTTACGAGGAATGTTTAGTGAAGTTGTGACTGTAAAAATACGGTCCTCGAATTTGTAGATTCCGCTGTAAAACTCAACCGATCCAATAACAATGCTTGCACAATCATAACTATGCCTAGCTAGCTACCACAACTCTTCCTATAAACAATACTTAGCTTTCAGATCTTCTCATATAGGTCCCTCCAGGTCATCAATGACTCCTTAATTGTTTCATTTTGACAAGTAGACTTATACACTATAATATGTCATATAATGGAGAAATAAGTGATCGGGAACATGTGATTTCTATCGATTAGGAGACGTCATGCAACTAAAAAATTGAATAAAACTAACACATTTGATCACATAATCGTCTCTCGATTAGTCAAGATCATATGATCCTGACAACAAGTATGATCCCGAACCATCTAATAATTTATCCACATAATGAGATTACAAGACTACTTCCTTAATTTGAGGAAAGTAATTTTCTAAATTAAACATTGATATTACCACTGGAGCAACTTTGCAACCTAAGAGCAAATAAATTGATCATTAACAACCATCAAACAATACAACCACCATATTTGATTTACAAACTCAATATACATATAGCTCAAAAGAGCTAAACCTGCATGGCCACTGACTCCATACACTTAATTGGATTCAATATTTATAAATAGGCCATTAATAACAGATTTTTGCATGCACAACTTAAAATTGCGTCAAATAACTACTACTCAAGCCATCATCTGACGAAACTCAAGAAAATCAAGCTCTCCATTGCCGTCAGTATCAAACACTTGAATCATAGCCACACACTCATCATACGATTTCGAGTCCCCTAAACGATTCAAGACCCTCTGCAAGCTCTTGGGGGTTATGTACCCGGACCCTTTCTCGAATTCAAACATCTCAAACGCCGCCTTCAGATCATCCTGATCACCACCACCACCACCACAACCACCACCACCATCTCTCTTCATCAGCCCCATAAAATCTTGAAAGTCAATGGAGCTATCTCCGTCGGTGTCAAGGTCATCGATCACCCCTTGAGCCTCTTCATGAGACATGTACTCTCCTACCGATCCAAAGTATGCTCTGAGTTCTATTGCGGAGATCTTCCCGTCATTGTCGCGGTCAAAGTGACGAAACACTTCTCTCAGCTCATCTTCCCATGAGGCTGTACTTTTCGGAGTAATTGGAGACGTGTTGGAGGATGAAGGAGAGCTCGAAGTCGAGCTGGATTTTGATCGGAGGCGAGGAAGGGTGCTCAATTTGAGACCCTTGTGAAGGAAGCAACCAAAGGATAATTTGGGAACTTTGAGTGGTTCCATTGATTTGGGAGGGAAGATATGGATGTATCGAGGAAATGAACAAAATGTACTGGACTTATATAATTGCACAAAGAAGAAAAGATTTGAGGATAAAGAGGAATGAAGTTGCCAGGCAGCTGAGGAAGAGTGATTGCGTAACAGAACTTTGCGGTGGGAGGAAATTGCATGGCAGCTTCCTTGGGGTCCCAATAACTGACCGTTGCATTGACTGTAAATTCAGGTCGATTCAAGCGTATCAACCCCTAGTGGGAGGCTCGCACAACAAGCTATATAGTATTATTTCTATCTCAAAAACGAATCTTTATTTCGAAAAATCATGACTCACAATTTGTTAGTCATAGCTTTTCAAAAGAAACATTTATTTTGAGACAGATGTAGTTTAGTGGTAGATTGAACCCCTGATAATTGTCTCCTTAAATATTAAATATCTTATTAATAACAAATTAATGAATGTGAATTTATGAACTTGGAATATACAAGCCTAATCGATCCGGTTCAAATTCAATTTGGTTACATGTGTAGAAGTCGTATATAGAGTCCGTGTACGCACTTCAGTTTTGGTATGCTTTGGGAATGCATAAACGGAAGAAATGGCGGTCCTAAAGATTTTATTTAATGTTGATTTCAACTAATTTAATTCAAGAGTTTTTTAATCTTGTTGCCTAACACCACCTAATGGGGTTGGTTAAGAATTGTGGTGTTTAAGACATATGTAGTTGTTAGGGTGGTTTAATTAGCAGCGGAAAATAGGTTTACCAAACGCGGAGTAATCTATTTGTGGTTGCAGTTTATGCCCAACAAGCGTAGATAACGCGCCTAATTGTAAAAGATTCTTTTAATTAGCATGCTTTTTATTTTCTTGTTCAATTTATGGCTATGTATTTGAATATATATATATATATATAATTTGCTATGCTTGGTAGTGGAGTCTGTGGACAAGTTAAAAAAGTTCTTATTTTTGTATGAATTAATCATACCCGATAAAAATGCAACAACAACTATCAAAGATTCAAATGCATCTTTTGAACGCAATATATATATATATATATATATATATATATATATAACCTTGGTTAAGTGAACAAATAG
>JAOTQH010000046.1:6799381-6809427 GCA_025631255.1 Cornus kousa
TATCTCTGTAGAGTGATCTTGGGATCGTCAGCGAGCTTGAAATCGAGGTCGAACCCGCGATCTTGCAAGGACTTGAAGAAGATCGAGTGCGAAGACTTGAGGGCCAAGTCGTCGAGCAAGACTAAGAGTCGCTGACCGCTGGCACTTTCTGAAGAGATTGCGAAGGAAAGAATTGGGAGGAGAGAGATGAAGGCGATGAGGATGATATAGGGTTTCGCCATTGTGATTAGGGCTTTGGGGGTCGGAGAGTTGCAGAGTGGTATGAGTGCCCCGGAGACTGAAGTTGAAGAGTGATTTATCTGACTGACTTTCTGATTAGTTGCAACACACTTTTATTTCATCATTTTTGTTTTTGCGCTTCCGTTTTTTCCATTTAAAAATGATAATAAAAAATTTAAAAAAAAATAAAAATTAATCCAGATTTATTTACTATTTGGGTACCTTTTAGAAGACGTGAAAAGCATCTTATTTAATTTCCTAAATACATGGCGTTTCTAAGAAACATTTCCAACACATATTTTCAAATAACAATTTTACAAAACACATTTTGACGTCCCATTACATTTATTATTTATTTGCTTTCTTTTGAGGGAAAAAAAAAGAAAAAAAAAAACAAGGTCAGTGGCCTCTCCAATTTCATTTTCCCCATTCCGGAAAAAAATAAATAAATAAATAAATGATAGTTTTTTTTTGTTTTTTTTTTTTAATAATTCCGGACGAGACTTGCCCAAGGACCTAGGAAGCGCGCGTCTCTTTCATCCGGCCGGATAAGTCACAAAGTATGACAACAAAAAGACGTGGCCTCACATATGAACTCGAACCCACACCTAGTGCTAGGAAGGCACCAAAGCACAGGTGATTTTATTATTAAGCCAACCTATCATCTATTGAAAAGTACAAATGATAGTTTAGAGCAGCTCCATTGGTGCCCTTCATGGCGATTTTGGGCTAAGAATTGGAGACCGACGGCTCCATTGGCCTATCGGTTTTGTGGGCCAGACATTTTGGATCTCCAAACAAGTCACCAAAAAGGGGGACCCTGAAGGCTTAATCTTGTGGGCCCATTTCTATTTTATTTTATTTTTTTAATTCACGACCAGAACACTATACCAGCCCAGAATATTATTCTTAAGGGCATGTTTGGCTAAAATAAAAGCTAAAAATCAGATTTATGACTTCTTTTTTTTCCCCTCAAAATAATTGAATCAAATCAAATAGTACCTTAAAGACTTTTTTGGGCAAAAAAAGTTCTTTTAAATTGAAAAAAAGTGATTTTATTTCCTTTACAAATTTTTAAATGTTCCTATTGACATTACAGCCTTTTTAGGTACTCTTTGGCTGACCCAAACAATGCCTTAACGGCTATATTGGCTAACCAAACAAATTTTTTTTATTTGTTTTCCTTAACAAATTGAAATTTCTTTTAAATTATTAATTTTTTATTAATATTTTTGGACAGCGAAAATGCACCATACATGCGATAGCTAAAATTTGGAAACTCTAAAACGCTGACATCGGTATGGGAAATGCTAACGTGGTTGTTGAAAAATGATGATGCAGCACATTCGAAGAGCATCACAATTCCATTTTTGTCTAAATTGCGAAGTAAATGGGCTTCTAAATGCGGTATTTCGTTAGTGACCCTAAGAGCCTAAATTCAGAGAGTGAGATGCTCTTATGCAACTATAGACTTATACTTAATCAACTAAATTAGATAAGAAAAAATAAATAAATAATAATAATATATGAAAATACATGAATGCATCAGTTTTGTAGGGTTGTAAGTTTCCTGTATTACTCTCTTTCACAGAGGAAAACAAAGAGAGAATTTTCAAAAGTGTCTCAACCTTTTTGATTCATTTTCTTTCCTTTCCACGCATTTCCTTCTCACCAAACGAACGAAAACCCTTCATATTCAATTATCTTTCCTTCTTTTCTAATTTGCTATATTCTTTCCCTTCTCCCTCCGTCTCTCTTCCCTCTCCTCCATCTCATTTAACGTTTGGCACAAGGAAAAAGAAAGTTGAAAAAACAGGAACCTTGAATGATTTATAGTACTCTGGGACATGTTAAAAGAGTGTTTAAGATCACCTAATTTTGCCATTACAATTCGCAATAGCAGAACAGAAACATCGAATGAATAGTAGCATTCTGAGAGATCTGTTATCCCCTGCTTGTGCCTCATTGTGCAAAATAACTAAATAAGGTTCATCATTTATTTCAACTCCGAGTTCCCGATCAAAGAATGAGTCGCTATATTAGGGTCCAAGCAAAACTGGTTTCAATATTAATACTTCATCAAAGTGGAAAGAGGATCAGCATACAAAAAAAAAGGTGGCCTGAATACTGATCAGTATACAATGCAACTGAAGCTTTGCTGGGTACCCTGATTTAGAGGAATTCTAAATCCAAACACTTCAAATCATGAGCTTGTCACATCATCTCTTGCTCTTTACTACTGGCCATTCTAGCATTCTCGCGGTCCCGTCTGAAAACCCAATACAGAGGTGTGTAAAACAAACAACACAAACCGAATGGCACTGCCATCATTGAAAAGAGCCCTTTTGACAATGCCAAAGCCTCTGGTGCAGACCCTAAAACTGGATCAACAGACTTTTTATTGTAACCATATATCTTCTCTGTAACAATTCCAACAATTGGAGCAGCAACAGAAGAGAAGGAACCTTCAAAGGCACGATCAAATGCATAAATCATGGTCCGGTGTTTAACAGGGACCACCTCGGCAAACATGGGGCCATTTACAGCAGTGGCATTCCAGCTGATGGTAAGGCCCATGAGCATGAGGGTGGTAGCAAAGATAGAATAGCTGCTCACTGATTGCGGGATTACTCTAAGAAGGAACAATGAGAATGGAATGCCCATGGAGGCACTGAACTGTGCACACATGATACGACCTGAGTGAGGATAGATCAGTGACATTCGATCTGCTATTACTCCACCAAAGAAGGATCCCAGTGCGCATCCAGCAGCGAAAAGGCTAAGGAGAGCTGCTGTACTATTATGATCAAAACCTGCAGAAAGAACAAACATAAATCAAGCCTCAATGCCGAGTAAATATGGTTTTACTCAAGTCCAGCTAACGTTATCATCAATGCAATCATAAGTAAATTATTTTCCTTAACATTTATCATCTCCAAAGAAATATTGTAAAAAATAATTCAAACGGCCTGTTGACAAGTAAATTGTAGAAATCCTCTCCAGTTCAATTTATTATTCACCTCTCTCTCAAAAACAATATATAGAATCTGCATACATACTCACCAATCAGTTCAAACCACATTGTGAAGAATACCATGGCTGTCCATGGTAGTGAACCAACAACACCCTGCAAAACAATGACTTGAAATGTTTGCACTCTCATGACAGATTTCATGGCTGTCCAGGACTCCAACCAAAGTGATGATGCTGAACTGGAATTGCCCTTATGAATCAAATCATTCCTGCAACAGGAAGCAGCTGAGTGACCAAGCACTGATAGAAAATGATGAAAAGTCCATTTAGAATATCGTTCTTAGTTCAAAACCACCAAGGTTATTAAACAGATATAATTATAGATAGCAATCAGACATTTTAACAACCTATGAATCTAAAGAAACCTGAGATAGCAGCTGTACCTATCAGTGTTCCCGCCAGTATCATGATCAATGCTGCTTGTTCTTCTTGGGTCAACAACAAACATGAAAACAAGGAAACCAATAAGAGCACTCAAAGATGCCATCATAACGAAAGCACAACGCCATCCAGGTATGCCCCAGAACTCATGACCTGCCATAATTGTGGCGAGAACACCACCTCCTATGCCACCCAAAGTACCAACAAGATTTAGAAACCCAAATCCAGCCCCCCTCACATCATCCAAGTAGCTATCAGCTATGAAAGACTGTAGCGCTGGTATCACAATTGCCAGTCCAAAGCCATTTACTGCTCTCCAGAATGCAACTTGCATAAACTGCTGGCTCGCACCCACTGCAGCTGTTGATAAGGCCCAGCACATGGTGCCCATTGCAAGAACTGTAGGGCGATCATGGTTAATCACTAATATACCTGCCAAGGGTGATGACAGTCCCTGCACAAAGTTTCGTATGAAAGTGAGATACCCAAGATCAGATGGACCAGCATTAAAAGCTTCACTGACTTCTTTGTATACAGATGGGAGAAGATTTTCATCAGCACGTTCCATTATCGCAGCCAGGTTGATGATAATTATAGAGAGAGAAATCCCAAAAAATTTCCTTGTTCTGTAATAGGTGAATTTATTGCACTATCAGCAACAAAATAAATGTACGGAATTATATTATTTGAACAAAACAGCAGAATGGACAGAAGCAAGGCACAAAATGCATTTCTTTATGGCATAAGAAAAAAATCTATAGAAGCATAAGAAGATAAAACTAATATTATGTATAAACATGAAAAATCACATATCAGATCTCTCTAAAATAATTAATATACTCAGCTCAACTCGACAAAGCCTTGTCCCAACTATTTGGAATCAATTATCTGAACTATGTTGTGTCATTACTCGCTCTGTAATGTCATAATATCAATTCAACCACATGCGTTAAAAAATTTCTTAACTTTTCCAACACATACTAATTTTGGCCTTCCCTTCAATGTGGATCACGTGACTTTCTTATTAGTTCAGTAATTTCTCTTTCCTGCTCATGTCATCATAATATATTTTCTCTCATTGCAGCTCAAACGTGCTTCCATTGTGTCACGAATCTATTTATTTCTAATTTTATCCTTTATTATATTACCACATATTCATCTCAGCATCCACATTTTGGCCACACTGAGTTCCAAAAAAAAAATAGCAGAGTGCAATTTAATTATTGTAAAATGTAAATCGACCAATTCAACATTAAAATATTTAATTGATGCTTTGACATGCATGTCTAATAATAGCGTATACCAATATTGGAAATCATATAGCAATATCATAAAAAGTTCAAAAAATGCCGGACGCAAAAAGTACCCTTGACAAAGTGGTGATTGGTAATCTGTACAGATGGCCAAACAAACACAGTTGAATGTCTCCATATGTTATGTCGTTCATCTTTTCAGCTACACTGATTGAATAAATGTTCTTGATTACCTAGTATTTTGTACCATAAAACACAATAGCCTTGTACCATATGAATTCACATTGATTGTTTGGATCATATGAAAGTGGATACTGAACTGATTTACACTGTTTTGTGCCATTGTGTAGAAAGCTTTTCTCCCTCCACATCTGGCCATTGTTCATTTTCTGGTGTTATGATCCATGTTCTATTTGAAAATTGAAACATGTCATGATCTTTCTGGGTTCTGGAAGCTACCATAGAATGGCCAGTGTACCATTTGGATCCTTGTGTTGATTTGAGTAGTCCTCACACCTTGTCCTCCCAGTGATAATTGATCATTTTTTTTTCTTAGCCATAACCTAGGGGATTGTTTGCCCCAAGTCAGAAGCAGACCATAGTTGAAAAATATATTCTCATATTGAAATCTTTCTAGAAAATTCTGAAGGAGTCCTCCACTTGTGTGTTGTTGAGGATTATATTCATTAAAGTACAACATAATTCTCAGTTTGTTGTGTGTGAAAAATCTTAAAATTTCACCACAAAATGTTTGTTTTCATTTGGTAAGTGAACAGAAAGTTACAAGAAAACAAAGTTAAGAATGAATGTGAGAAATACAAATATAGTAGCATGGTGTGAATAAAAGTGCAAAGAAGAACTATGGTCAATTAATATATAAGAGTAACAATTTTATCCTATCTTTGTTCAATCAACCACGGGAAGAGGAAGGTTGAAGAGGGAATTAACATATAAAAAAGCTAGAGTTGGAATGATGTACTGTAAAGGTGCTTTAATGTGTTACAAGATCAACACCGATCAAATTAGGACCCATTTAATTCATAATAAGATAATAAGGATGGTACAATATGGTGGATGGTAATAAAAATATAAAAGACCATTTTAAAGAAGCGGATTTTTTCATGCATGTGTAGCAAGCTACAGAAGACTAATTCTTGGTAAGTTAAAAGGTAGAACAACTGAGTACAAGAAAATGTATGGTTGTAGATGTGCAAGAAAGGATGAAGATTAATTGAATCAACAAGAAGAATGACATGGTTAAAGTTAAAGATACTACGAGGACGAGGGAAACATGAAAATGGAGAAAAAGAAACTGAAAGATTAATTGAAGTAGTAAGGTAAGGTTTTGTTAAGTTAATTCTACAAAAATAGCATGTGGGGTTGAGACGACATTCAAAGTTAACTTGCCTAACAAATCTCAATCAAGAGATCAGACAATAAATTTGAAATCAGAAATAAATTGCTTTTCTCTAATAACTTGGTGACTCACTTGGGAGGATTTCCTAGGCAAAAGTTATGATATGCATAGCTTTCTAACCTATGCATTTTAAAAGTATTCCTTGTTCTGATGGTCTATTTGAAATCGCAATTCCAGAATGATTCCTTGCCAATTTTTATTACATCATCTTTTCATCTTTAGCTTCTTTTCAAGATGCAATCTTCCATTTGATCAAAACTTTCCAACTTCATCTGTCTACACACTAAAATGCAACCAAAAAAAAAAAGTCATTGTTTCCATACACACACTACCACAAGCAATCGATTCCTAGACTTTGCTGCATGGAGATTTTTAAAGCTGAGAATGTAGTACCTGGCCCATGAAGATGTCAATATCTACTGGTGATTCTCAAATCAAACTATAATTGAAGCAACAATTGAGGAGAAGGATCTAAGGACTTGACAGAGAAACGCATTAAAACATCAAGACTACTAAATAAAAAGCAGAGACCATTCCTAAAACGGCAACCCCTTGTCTCTGCTACAAACATCACCTTCAAATACAATGAAGTGAAATGTAATTCTTTTTACTTTTCTTTTTTTTTTTTTTTCCCCCCTAGTTGAAGTGAATTGTAATTCGATGCAATTTCATACATAAAAGGAACTTGAAAGCAGCAGAACCATAAAAAAGAATCCTAATATAGTATTCTGATTCATTATTGTAAAAATGGAAAGAGTATTAGTTAAGCCTCAGTATTTGAGTAGTGAAATCTAATTAATTCATGAATTACAATGAAAATTCCACCACAAAACATCATAAAAAGCAATGATTCCACCTTTTCAATAAGTATTCTGATTCCACCATCAAACATCATAACAAAAACAAAATTTTGAATTTCAAGATTCATGGTAAGCCACGTAGCTGTATTATGCTCAACTGGGTGGGGTTGACTTTCTTTACCCTCATGGATCTTAAAATAATTGGGGAGGGGGCATTCCAAATTCTTAATTTGAATTTATTTCTTATATTTTCTCAGCAACCAAAAGGTGTATAATGAAAAAGAAAACTACAATCTCCAACCTTTAGCAATAAATACAATCAAACAGAACAATATTTAAAACCCAAGAAACAGTAATAGATATTATTGGTAACGAATAACTGTAAATGAATAAAGCGAAAAAAACAAAACATGTGAAGAATGGAATGGGAACTAACTTCATGGTGGTGTCCAGATGTCTGGGAAGCAAAGGTTTGGATCGAGGGACAAGACGGTGGAATTTGGAAGTCCTAAGGCCCATGGATCAACCGGAACCCACTTATCCTCCAATAAAGTTGGGACAGCCCTTTATTGATCTCTAATGTCGATCTAGGGCAGCCAACTATCATCGTAATGTTCACGTCTCTGAGTCTGACGAACCCAATAGGACACATCAGGCATTCCACTATTTTATATACAATATAGTATATATATATAGAGAGAGAGAGAGAGAGAGACAACAGAGGATTCTGATTTTTTATTTTTTTTTATCTAAAAGTCAAAGTTTTCTCTCTCTGAGTGTATAATTTATGTACTGGGCAGTTTGGAATAATGGAAAAAGCTTTGATATCCATCATCCATGGATATTATCTGGTGGGGTTAGGTAAGTTTGGTTCATCCTCATGGTCTCTAATGTAAAACTACTCCGTGAGATCAAAGTCTAAGAGATACTGTTGTCATCTTGAATTCCTTTCTATCTTAATTTGCGGGGGGAGAGAGAGAGAGATGGAGAGAAAATCTTGCAACAGTGGATTGTTATATTCAATTAATTTTTTAGACAACAATTTATTGGTGTGTGCTCAGATCTCGCATTCATAAGAGATACGCGTCTGGTTAAATAATGTCTTGAGCCTTGTTCCTTTAAGCATGTGATCAAACAATATTATAATGTGATTCAGAAATTTGTCGTCATTAGTTTATTCGTATTTGTTTTGATTTTGTTTCACAATCATTTTATTAAAAAATAAAATTCATTAATGAATCTTGTTTTTAATTTTATTTTAAGCAAATTTTAGATTGGATAAATAGAATTAAACGAAAATTTGAAGTTAGATAAACAAAAACCAATCTAAATTTGAACAGAAAATTTGAAGTTTAGTTTGCACTCTAGGTGCACTCAAAACACCTACGAAACGTGAGATATTCCAACACACTTAAATGATGATCCAAAACAATTCTCTTATTTTTTGTACAGAAGAAAATTGATATTGCAGCCAAGTGGAAACTACATGGTTTCTACTTTAGCGAATTTTTCAGGATAATCCAATTGTTGTACATTTTTATTTTATTTTTTATTTTTTAATAAATATCTCAAGTTGCATGAATGTAAGACAAGAATCAACATGTCACATGTGCTTTGAATACTCAATGTATGGGGAATCACGTTTTCAGTTATTTATTATTGCTAATCTCAAAAATGGTAAAAATCAATTAATGTCTGGCGCAAGTAAGAAAATTGTGTAATGGGAAGAAATTATTAGATGATAAATTAAATCAATTCAAACTCTATGAATATTTGGTGGATTAGGTCAATTCAAATTTTAAAATTAAAAAAAAATGATTTCATAAAAATATATTAATATATTATAAATAACTTTTAACTACGTTTTCAATGGTCTAAAAAAAATTAAAAATTTCTTGTAATTAAAAGAGGGTGAGTGTGGAAGAACATCTTAATGCTCCTAGGCTTACTAAAATTATTCACTCCATAAAATGATACAGCTACAATAGTTGTGAAGTGCAAACACGGAATGATCAATTTATTTTATGGATTATATTATGTTTATGTGTATTATGAATTGATGCTTTGAATTTGAAATTAAAAAAAATTTAGTTCAAATTTTATATTAAACTTTTCAAATTCCAAATTTAAGTCACGAATTTAATGAAGCAAACATAACATATTATATTTCACATTTTATATATATATTAATTGATAAGGAGGGAGGAATGAATGGAATAAGTCAAACTTCTCCCAAGTGGAACAATTCTATCAGCCTGGGTCATTGTTACAGGGGTAAATTCGAAACACGAATTTAGTAGCCTGTGATGGCACTAAGCCAGAAATATAAACACTTTTCTCCGATTTCTAACTTAGCTCAGCCAACTTACACTTGCTGCCTAAAACACACAGCAAGTAAAACACTCTCACACACAAGTATTGTTGCAAGAATGTAAAGACAATAAGACCCACGAATTTACAGAAGCATAAGGCTTCCAACCTTTTACTATAATTCATAAAACAGTACAAGGAAAGGCCTCAACCTATAGAAGCATACAAGAGTCTCTCACAACACCACTCTGTGTCTCACTCTCAATCTGCCTACCTCTATAGAACCAACATTAGCAATATATAGACAAACTCTCAAAACCACCCACAACTGCCCACTAAAGTGGTGGATGACACCTCCATCCACCCACAACTACCCACTAATGTGGTGGATGACACCCCTATCCACCTAGGGTCATGTTAGCATCCACTAAGTGTACCAACACTACATATATAGTTGACAAGCCCAACTACTAGCTTGTTGGCATGCTTCGCTCATGCCACGTGTCCACAGGAAGTTTCACTCAGCATAGTAGAAGAAACCACCTCCAACCGCCTATGTGTTGTCCTCTCAAATCTGTGCCACATGGATGGGAAGTTATTCAGCACACCCCCACTCCCCACATGAGTGGGAAG
>JAOTQH010000046.1:6837399-6851092 GCA_025631255.1 Cornus kousa
TGTGTATAAGAGACAGTATATATTCAGTGCACATAAAAAAATGATCTCATTTGAACACCGAACCACAAATTCAAAGAAAATTCTTGGTTGGATGTAAGCTGCTAATCCTACATTTGGGGCATTTGTAATAGTTCCAAATCAATGCCATCTATGTCAATATTCCTCTACCCAAATAAACCACTGTTGAACAAAAATCACCAACTTTAAACAATAATCCATGAAAATCCATGATGGTCCTGACCCCAACATCATCTATAACATAAACTCTGTATCCTAACACATGATTCTCGATAATGGAGCGACAGTTGGAAATTAGAGAAGAAAAATGAAAACAAAGCTGAACCACAGTGCATTTTCTCAAAACTGAGCCCTTGGTCATATGTAATTGCAAAAAAGTGCCAAAAATAACAAAAACATGGGGTTGACAGTTGAAAGCTGTTGGCTCTCTGGCATGTTTCTGATGTTTGCTGGTCGTTTCGGGTTGCTAGTTTAGCAAAATGTTGGTTTGATTGTCAATGGAATTTGTAAAATGAGTGGCGACAAGGAGGGGTGAGAGTGAGAAAGAGCCATCTCATGAGAAAATTGGGAGAATTTTGGAATGGCATTTATTAAGGTGTTCTCCTTTTATATTTGTTGCTAAAAAAATCTAGATTTTCTTTAAGTGCATATTGTAAAAGGGTTTGCTTTCTTCGTTATCTTGCAGTTACACCTCAATCCTATTCATGCAGTTGTGCAGCTTCGACCATCTATGGAACATCTCAAATCTGGTGTCTCAAAGAGGAAGACCAATGTTGCAAGCAATATGGAAGCTACAGTTAGATCTGAAGATCTTGTTGAAGAAAAATCTGTAGGACCATCTAAGAAACAGGTAAATGCTATTTCTGAATTTGTGATGCTACTGACATCTTATTCAATTTTTTTTTTCCCTGTTACGCACACCCCAGTATGTCATTTATTTACTTAATGATAAGAATCAAAC
This sequence comes from Cornus kousa, assembly GCA_025631255.1. Taxonomy (NCBI): domain Eukaryota; kingdom Viridiplantae; phylum Streptophyta; class Magnoliopsida; order Cornales; family Cornaceae; genus Cornus; species Cornus kousa. The sequence goes on from JAOTQH010000046.1 coordinate 6,838,379, forward strand.
ATTAACCCCACCCTTCACTTGGAAATGCAATGCCAGCATTTCTTCCAAGAGTCTGATGGATGGGCTGGCCATGCGTCATTTAAATCTGCTGTAAACCTGTAATCAATTTGATAGATTGATTAACAATTTAACAGTGACAGGACTAGTGTCAATATACCTGGCACATGACTTATGGTGCCCTTCATAGACCTGTTCTATATTAGGCCCTTGAAGTTTATTTTATTCGATCAATTCTGTGTTTTTCTGTTATCTCTATAAAATTCGAGTTCTGATTTCGATATGTTTCTTTTCACGCAGAGCAGGCAACCAGGAAATGTAAATGACCAAAATAAGGATATTGAAGAGGTGTGAGAAACGTTTTATTTTTACTATTTCAACTGCTATTCTAACATACTGCTTTCTATTTATTTTGGTGAAGTATATATTTTCCATGCTTTCTGGCACCTTCTAGATTATTTATATGACAATCTGGAAAAAGTAACAAAGTATTCATTTTATTGGTTGCTATATCTTTGAGATGCTCATGTGTTGCATGATCAGGGTTTTCCTTTTTCTTTTGATTTACTTCAATGGATTAGCTATTATGCATTAATGCATTTTACAGGTTTGAGTGGTTTACATTGGCGGTGCTTGTTATTTAGTGACCTTCATTATGATTTCTCTGCTGCCATAAAATGTGCAATTTCCATGTGTCTCTGTGGGGTGTTGTTTGGACAGGAGGATTCAGGATAGATTTTACCTGTAGCTTTATTCACTATGTTGTGGTTGGTCTGAACTCAAATTCTTGTTCTCATGTTTGATAGTCGGACATTTTTACTATCGTTTAATATGGCCCCTAAATTGTTACGAAACGCTCAATCACAGGATCCCAACCTCTGACCCTCCTTGATGGAGCACCCAACGACAAACCCAAATAGGAGATAGGAAAAGAGCCCACCGGCCCCACCCCACACCCAAGAACTGCAGCAAGGGATGCGGTGTCCTGAACCTCCCCTACAGGGACAAGCATGCTCTTTCCTACATTAATTTTCAAACCAGAAACTGCCTGAAAACAAACCAGGACACACCTCAAATATCTCAACCGGGACACATCAGCATCACAAAAAACCAAGGTATCATCCACGAACAGTAAACGATAGATCTCCATCTGATGACCCGAGTCTCTACCAACCCTAAAGCCCCTGATAAACCCAGATCCACTGCCCTACCCAACAACCTACTGAGAGCCTCCATAATAGTAAGGAATTAAAACAGAGATAAGAGTTGTTTTGTGTCTCTTTGTCTGGGAAGAGTCGTTCTTAGGTATTGTTCTGTTAGTTTTTTTTCACCTGGAAAGTGGTGTTTGAGTTGCTTATTTTACCCAAAACTCTGTTGGCATAATGCACATAGAGAAAAAGCAACAAATTGTTATTTTTTTGGCTTTCTTTTTTCCTCTCGTATTCTCAACGCAATTTGTTCTTCCATTATGGTTTATTAGTTTTTCTTTTTCTTTTACCTTTCTCCAGTGTTGGATTCCACTCAGATACCATGATTCCCAGAGCAGCTTCTCAGCCAGATATCTACAAAAAATGGTGGCCCATGAAAGCTCTCCAATACAATTTTCAATGAGCCCGTATGCCTTTTGATTTTATCAATCCAAACAATTTTTGTCTATCTTTTGTCAATTTCAGGGAGAAGGTTCCCGTTATGTTATGTATATGTTGGTTCTTTCTATTCACTTGTTGTTGTTTGAATTTGAAGGTACGATTATGTTAATTCATTGTGTCCGGGCACATCTAATGTCAGCATTGGACCTAAAGGCCCTTCTAGAAGGTACTGTTGCCTAATTCTGGTTCCAACGAAATCTTGCAACACTTAAGGTGTTATTGGTTAATTTTTTATTTTTATTTTTTTATTTTTATTAATTATAAGGAGACATGCTTTATATCTGAATCCAATTAAATGTCTGATCTCTTTCTTTTTTTTGGAGATCCATATGATCCCTAAGGGCTGATTTGTGATTTATTACAATGGAAGCCCATGTTCTGCCATAAATTTCTTCCATCTGGTCAATGTTCTAGGTCAGTCATCCCTAGGATCAACACATGCTGATCCATATTTGCATCTTTTAATGATTTGGATTCTTTGAATTGACATATAATTGTTGTTTTCTGAAGAGGGATATTTTTTTTGCCAGAACGAAATTAAATTTTTAACTGCCTCTCTGGTGGGAGGGGAATGCTTCGTAAGAAAGAGAGAGAATAATTAATTTGGCTATCTTCCTCAAGTTTATTATTTCAATAAAAGAGTTAGTTATGCATGCGGTCTTAACAAGGATCTCTACTCTTCCCTTGAAGTGACCTGTTCTTGCTTGCTCAAATTAATTAACGAGGTTTTTGTAGACCTTTTCTATTCGGTTCTTTGGGCATTGATTGATAATAGTAGAGGAATTAGGCTTCAAATTTCTTTAGAGCATTCCGTTTTCTTGTCTAAGCTCGTGGGCAATTAAGGTCTCATATTGGTTATTTGATTACATAGTATTAAAGCCTGGCAAAAATAAATAAATAAGATGCACATGCTCTTCTTACCCCCAAAGGGGGGGGAGGGGAATGCCCTTGTAATTTTGGAGATTACTTGCACTCCACAAGACCATGCCAAGAGATGATGTTGAAGTCTATTGAATTTCATTCTGAACAAAGTTATAATATGGCATATTTTTTAGACTTAAAAGTCAAACAGAACATCTAAACATTTACATCTGAGTCCAGATCAGAGCAAATTTTCTCTAATTCCATGACTACAGAAATTCATCTTCTGTTTTCCATCACCATTTCTCCTCTTGGAAATTTAAATATTTTAACAATTCTTTTTTTGAAGTCTTTTTTGCTTAAATCTGTGTGTTCAAATTTCCAAACTCACTATATCAGTTTTCTAAATCAATTCTCTTTCTTAAATTTGGTAAACTAATGGATTAACAAGACAGGTAATTGAACTTCCAGATTGTTCTTCAATAAGCTTCCAATTAAATATCACAGATTTTTGTCTGTGGGGTGGATGCAAAGAGTTATAATAGAGAGTTCGAACTTGTGTATTTAGAGGAGCAGTCCCTTTTCCGCCCCTCTTCCTCCCTGGGGCATTCTGCTTTATTTAGGGGTCATAATCTCTGCTGAATCACATGCTGTAATATGATTTCTTATCAATCGTCCTAGTATTCCCTTAATCACGTGACTCTCTCTGATTGGTTTAGTTATTGGTCCTACCTACTTATAGCCAAACCATCTTAGTGGATTCTCTCTTAGTCAATCTTTAATTAGTACTAGTGTAACCTTCTTGGAGACGTGTTCAATTTAGATTTATTATTTCCTTTGTTGACACGTGTCCATCTCGACATTTGCATTTTAGTTATGCTCATTTTATGAATATTTTGTTTCTTAACAATCAAACTTCTTGTTTCATAAAGTATCTTTGGTCTAGTAGCTATTATATATATATATATATATATATTTCAAATTTAGACTTATACGTTTATCACAAATAATATGCTAGAAACACTTATCTATTTCATATCTTGCTTTAATTTTATGATTAACATCATCTCTAATTTATCTTTCTTTGTGAATAATCGAGTCAAGTATTGAAAATCTTCGCTTTTTTGCATCTTCTTATTCCCATTCTTCACTACATCCTACATTTATATTTCTAATCTTATTTAATTAGATTTCACATATTCAGTAGGCTCATATGTCTGGATTTAGAGGATTGCTCTATTTTGAACCTTGTACTCATCTCTGTCGGTTACTCTCATATCCATGTCCACAAATAATAGGGCGATTACCCAATGTGGCTCCCGGTTAATCGAGGGTGCTAGGAAGTGTGGACTGGATACAAACCTACCTTTTAGCATTATTTGTATGAAGTGGCTACTCTCAGGATTTGATCCCGTGTTCTCACGCTTGACTTCTACAAATCATTGAAATAAAGTAATTATTGAATTGAAGTTCTAATTGCTTTTGTAACAAGAGAACAGGAAGGCGAGTGCTTCAGATGTCTTGAGAGAAAAACAGCAGTAACAAAGAAACTAAAATTCGTAAACAATATTCATAACACATTTCAATATGTTGGTTTGGAGGTTTATGTTATGGTTTTTATGCTGCTAAATGTTACATTTTGGGGCAATGTAAAGTCTGAGTATGATATTTAACCTTGATGTTGTGATCTTTCCCCCAGATGGTTATCATAATCTGTTTCTGTCTTCTACTGTCTATGTATGAATTTAATGCTATTACGAATCTGTGATGGATTGCATTATTATGGTTGATTGGCCTGCCCATTAGTTGTGGTTGGGTACAATGTCTTTTGCTTTGCGCATTTTTTTGTTGTGTTTTCATTTGACCTGGACTTCTTTGGCCTACTGGGCAAAAACTGCAACAGCTATGTGACTGTTTCTAGATTTAGATTTTTAAAGGTTTGACTTTTGAGTGGATGATGTTTCAGGTCGTTGCTTATGTTGCCCCTGGAAGAGCGTTATAAGATATGGCTTCGTGAGGTTTGTTGCTACTTAATCTAGATTGTGAATATCTGTTATCTGGTGATAATTTAATTGCAGTTATGTATGAGAACCTCTCTGTGTGGTAATGTTTTTCTATGAACAGTTAGTTCTTACTTTTCCTTTGAGGACAGAATAGAGATAAGGACCTTGACATTAAGAGCTCAAAGTATATAGGATACACTTGGGTTGTGTTTGATTAAACTGAAAAAAATTAAGCAGCTCAAAGTATATAGGCTGCACTTGCCTTTTGTATGATAAAACTGAAAAAATTTAAGCTATGTTACCAGGTGCCGGATACAGTCTTCTTTTACTTGACTTATAGGACACTGGGACTCGACAAAAGAAAAGTCCAAAAGTAGGGTACGAGTACTTGGACACATTACACAAAATATTGGTAGATTAATTTGATAATTGCCTATTAGTGTATTGATTTGAATAGAATTACAACTCAAAATGTTCTAACCAAAACTCAAAAGAAAGTGATTGTTACTCATCAATATATCTTTTTATGTAAAACTATCTTTCATTTTGCAAAGGAGAGAGGGCCAGATTTATAAATAAGAATAAAGACCCCTCACACGTCTGATGATTATTCCTCTTGCTTATGGTTAAAAATAAATAAAAAACTATCTAACCTGTTCACTTCTATAACTATTATTATATCTAATAAGAATAATATGTAAATGTGCCACCTCTCTCTTTCCCTCTTAGTCAAAGATAATGATGACAAGACAAATCTAATATTTATAATGTAAAATTTATGAGTGAAATGACCATGGCTCAATAGTCAAGATAACTGCTGTAATAAAGAAATCACATGGTTCAAGATTATAGGTTTTACAGCAGTAGCTCACTAGTGTAATTAAGTCGCAGAAGCCAAAAAGTCTCCATTATCTGCCCCTAGCCACTTGGAAGCATCGTGGCCGTAGAAAACGCAGCGCGTATCACGACGTCCATCTTCAACCTTCCAAATACACCGTTTTTGAACCAGATTCGCAAACCAGAGACCTTGCATACACCATGAATTAAGTCATCTAAAGAATAAACATAAAAAAGGATTTATCATCATTCACAAGCATCAACCAAGTCATCTTTTTGGATTTTTTCTTCTTCAGCCGTGTCTGTTTGACTTAATGTAGTGTTCTACTCATATCCTGTGTTAGTGCCCGTGTCATGTCGTGTTGACACAGACACCTTGGCCTACATTGGTGAGTCCAGGTAACATTGAAATGATGTACTGAAAATCTTAAGAGCTGAATTTTAAGTGATTTGAAAATCTGTTTTGTATTGTCTACATTTTAAGTACTGAATGTATTAAAATTGTTTCACTAGTGCAGAAAACTGAAATCTTAAAAATGTCTAGTCTACAGTTTAAACCTCAAGATCTTATAACAACATTATTACAAATATATTATATAATTCTTGTGATGTTGTGGCCCGAGTTTGTTTCAGTCTGGGTTGCACTCTCTTGTAGCCTTATGTATAAGGGCATTTAGGATTTGGAGTGGGAATAATGAGAGAACACTGGAAATTGCAGGAGAGAAGAGAGCTAGGGTTTTGTGGCTGAAACTGGTACGCATAGGGAAATCTTTCGCCGGATCTTGACCATGGACTTAGGCGTTTTCAAACCACGTAAATCTTCGTGTTCTTTGTGTGTGGCTTGTTTACTTTTCTTTCGTGATTTTTGATTTGTTGTTCGTTCGCGGAATTTTTTTTTTTTTTTTTTTCCTGGACAAATATAGTAAACAATTTTAAGAGAGCAATCAAACAAATTAACTGGATATTTTGATTCAAGACCATTGTTTTTCATTCATCCAATAAACTAATAAGAGTGCTATAAAGGGTGTGTGAGTTTTCTTGCCAATGAAAAAAAAAGAAAGTGTGCAATAAAACAAATTTAAACTGCAATTAATTACTAATAATGTCTAACTAACAACTACCTAGGATAAGATCCAATACTTATCTTGTCTTAACTTAGGTTAAATTATTCAAATGACATTTAAGATATTAAAGAAAAGTTGAATAACTTTTTATCACATTAGGATATTGTCATTTAAAGTAAAGAGAAACACCCGACTTCTTTTTTCTGAACCTGATTAAGGGACCTTACCTCTCATAGAATGAGGCACTAGGGTGGTTTTTTGGGACCTAGATGTGCCTTTAATAATTGTATTCTTAGCTGCCTTTATTATATTTTTATTTTATTATTATTAATCATTATTTATTTATTTATTATTTTTTGTATTTAGTTCGAGTTGCCTTCTATCTTTTACTTATTGAATCACGAGAGAGGTTTACTTTATCAAGAGTACAATATCTATATTTTGGAAGGGGTTATACTGAATTGGAAATTTTCTTTTCTTCTTTTTGATTAATTGTTTTGATAATTCTCCTAATAGGGGCCTCCGATTAATCGATTTGACACTCTTAAGCACTTAGCTCCTTGTGATTCGATTGAAGATGTCCTAGGAGTCCTCCGGAAATATGCTCAATTAGTGCAAGGACTTTGGGTTCCAAAAAGTTCACTGCTATATGAAGGTGGTCGAGGAGTTGAAGCTTTAGCTAGAGATTACATTCTTCTTTTGTTTAGAAAGAATCCTATAATCAGTCATGGACAAGTAAATGCATCCGGTGCTCTTAGCAAAGCTTCAAAGAGTGTGCTGAATGTGTTAGCTGTTGAGAGACCTTCACTCAATAATTGGAAGTTTAAAGAACCCCAAGATATGTCATTTATAAAACTTTACCCTGACATTGTGAAGGAGCAAGAACAAGTTTGGGAACGTATGGAAATACCGGTAAATAGTAAGTATCTTGAAGGCGGGAAGAGTGGGCCGGGTATGAGGAACTCTTCAAAACCTGATATGGCCAGTAGGCCTCCTGCATCAAAGAATCCTAATGTAGTTTCAGCAAAATCTTCAAATGGAGCACTTTCCCGGACACCGATGTCAGTTGAAACTCGAGAAGCTCTACCAAAGGCCCTACAGAAAGTTTTCCAAACTCAGAAGGTTTGCAGGTAAAGTGTGTAGCTTTTGTTGTTTCATCATCACCATCATCCTTGCCTTTATCCCATATGGTTGGGGTCGGCCACATGAATTATCTTTTTCCATTCTTTCCTATGATGTAGCTTTTGTTGTTTCTTTGAACATTTTGTTGTCAGTATTCAACAAGAATCCTGTTAAACCTGTGGTTGATTACTATTATCTTCATTACTTGGCCTTCTCGTTATCTGCATAGCAACACTTATTGTAGTAAAATTGCTAATTATCTTTTTCTTCATGCGCTAATTTAATCATGAGACTTTTGCTTCTAGTAAAAACCACTTCCTTTTTTTATTATTTTTTTATTTTTATCTTCCTCTTCTTCTTCTTTCCCATTTTGTGTTCCTTTATCTTTTTCTAGACGTTGTAATGGTGAGAAGAAGAGTTGACTGGAGAAGGCGGCAGTAAACACCATGTAATAGGTGGTCGCATAGAGGTGGTGGTGCATGTTGACAATAAAGTGGCAGAGGGACGATGTAAGCTTGTTTATCTTGGAGGGTGGAGGGGTATCTAGGAGCGCACTGTGGCCGTAGTGGTGTTAGGATGGTGGAGGGGTTTTGCACACAGCAGTGGGTTTGCTGATTCTGTTTTATTAAAAACTTATGTAGAACTCAGTTAAGCAGTTCGAATTAGAGTTTATTCAATCTGCAGTGGTGGCCATCAATGATTTAGATTTAGAAACAAAGTATCCTATATGAATCATTATACTAACAAAATTATGCACCCAATTGCACATCATTTCATCTACCATGGGAAAAGAGTACATTGCTACATCTTGTTGGAAGTTATTTTTGCAATTTTACTGCTGGAAACGACATCAGAATTATGCCTTTCTATATCCTGGCAGCTTTCCACAGATTTGCCAACGTTTGCGGGAAATGGCTGTTTCTGAATCTAGTCGTCCCAAAGGAGTTCCTAGAGAAGCAATAGCTGCAGCAAATGGTGTTGATGCTCCTCAGGAGGAGCTCATGGAAATCATTAAACAAGTTGCTACAAATATCCATGGTGTTTATGTTTCAAAGTCATCCCCAGATCATCCCCAATATGATGAGTTGAGGTTGTACCTGACATTATATTTTCTTCTTCAGATGATTTTCCTTGGCCAATAATAATTGTGGAGTTCGTTCTTTTGCAGGAATATTGTCATTAACCTTCTTATTGCTGAAGGACCTGATGCAAAGCTTAAAAAGGCTTCTATTGTTGAAGCTGCCAAGTTGCAACTTAAAAGGAATATAACTTCTAATGAATATCAAAAGGTTGGCACAAATTCTAATCAATATAGATGTGTGTGTGTGTATATATATATATATTTATGATTTTCGTTTTCCAGATTTTATGTATTTGTTGTCTTGGACATCTGATATTGACATAGGAAGCAATTTGGCACATGAACACCTATTTGTTGTGGAATAAGTTCATCAGAGTCGAATTAAGTTGACTTGCAAAAGATTTGGAAGATAACTGAACATGTGAATGAGTTCCAAAGATTATAGTGTCTGGCTCTCGAATTTTATTCTGAGCACAGTATTGTGCTTTGTTTTGAAGTTATGAGTATTTATAATTCAAAAGATAAAGAATAGAGTTATTATTATTAACTTAAGTTTTGTAATTTTGCATGCAATTTGATTTTCGTGCCTTCTTTAAAAATTAACTAGGGATTTAGGGGTGGATCCTATTTTTTTGTTAAAACAGTTGACTAACTTTTATCTAGTGAATTTTGGATCTATCACTTATAAAATTAAAATGTCCTCTTTAATTTGTTAATTGAAATTTTATTTTCCTTTTTCCTCTCTCCACTGTATTGCTAATTGGCACCAACATTCATCATCCTAACCAAAGCAACCACCCATCGGTTAAGTCCAGCACCACCAAAAGCTCTGACTTTTATCACCATCGTCTCTATTAAAGGCACCCTGGACTCCAACATCTACAGATTCTACGGCACCAAATCTCATGGCTATCATCTTTGATCAATTCTCCACACGGACCATACCCCACTTCGCCCATGTGATGTTCACCATCTAAATCACTGCCACCATGATCAATCTCATCACACACAACAAACTCCTTGCTATAACCACAATTGTGCAGATGCATCAACAGCAATAAGTGACAGTCGATGCCTCCACAAATAAACCTGCACCTTTCCCCACTATCATTACTGGTCAATCCCAAACGACAACAGAACAAAAAAATCATCTTAGCTTCACTATCATTTTTATCACCTGTAACTAATGATTCCATTGACATTGGGAATTTGGGATCACACAACAGAACTGATTAAGGCACCGCTATTTCTTACTCTATGAGGACTCCCTCTCTCTACTAATTTCTAGATTAATTTATTTCTGAAGTGTACAAAACTACATAATGAATTTGGGTGTAAGTTACTTCTGTTGTCTTTGCACTTATTCAACCATTGTATTAAACTACTAGGATGTGGCTTTTTAATTTTATTTTCCCTAGTCTTTAACTGTTGCTCATCATCTCAGCCCACATTATTATTGATTATCCTCCCTTCACTATGCTGTTACACAAAGCAGTCAGTACTCTTTTGTCTAGTCATTGCGGCCTAATTGGTTGTCCTTGAAAATGGCAAAGGCTTCTTAAACAATTTCCTCTCGGTCTTTCTTCATCTGGTGCTGTCTTGGTTTCTTGCTTCTTGTTCTCTTCTGACTGCTAATTATTATTCTCTGTGTTATCATGTTACAATTCATGACTCTTCTGACACAATTTGATTTTCCATTGTTCAGCATAACTAAAAGGTGGATGACCTTATTGTTTGAATAGAATTTTAGCTTTAGCTTGGTAGGCCACTCAACTTTCACAAAATACAATAGAAGCTTTCTAAGTAGCATGACACGCTACATGAGCTTACATCCCTATCATAGACATTTTTGGATGCCGATTATCTTGGAGGCTCCTATAAAAATGTCCAACACTTCTGGGACTTTTGGTTAAAAAAGTTCAAACACTTCTTTGACTTGCCCATGGTTTTAAAATTAAATTTTTTAATTTTCTCTGTGCAATTTATCTTCTTATATCAAGTAAAAAGTCTTATAACCGCTTGCCTTAATCGGATATATGCTGTTTCTCTTTGCTTTTTCAGGTCTTAAATGAATTATGTGTGTCACATGGCTCTGCTTGGGTCTTAAAAAGTGGTGATGGGAATCCCAAATGATGTATATGTTCATCTTCAGTTGGCAAATTATATAGTTTAAAGTTACTAAAGAAAGGCATTACCGCACGTGATTAAAATTTTCCAGTGTCCAATATCATAGTGCAACCAGATGCAATTTGTACATCAAGCTGCTGCTTTTCAAGAGTCGATGTTTGCCTGCGCATGAGATTCACCCACATGGTTGAAACCATTTAGGATACCACTGTTGCTCGCCAAATGCCAAGTAAGAGAAATCAATGTTGCGAAGAGCAGTTGTTTCTCAGGTGAGGTGATTTAAGTACACAAAATTTATAATTGTAAGTACAAATAGAGATGCATAAATGAATTGGTACTGGATGGGAAGGTTTTTGGAAATTTGAGGGCTTCAGAATTGCGATATATGTCTCTCTATATGCATATATGTATCGATTCTGAAAGTTTTCAGATAAATAAGAATTGAGGACTCGCTTGTTGCAGAATTTCATCTACTGTTAAAGACTACTGTTGGTATCAATAAGAGGACTGTTTTTTCTGTTTCTCTGTGCAGTTGCAGATAATGTATTGGACAGCGGTCGATGTTATATGTTGAAATTCATACATGGAAAAGGTACGAGGGTGCTCTCACCTTACGCATTTAACCATTGAATCCATTGTTTGTCACATTGAGAGCGCTCTCATTATAGACTTGTTCGAAAATATGTATGGATAGATGTATTGAAGACTGGTTGTGTAACTATAAACCTTATTTCAAGCTGATACATATATATTGGATAGATGCAGTTGAATTCATCTGGGTGCCTTGTGGGTCTGTTGTCTGGGTTTTTTGACGTGTAATTTAAAAATACGACGGGCTGTTTTAACCTCGTATTGTTCTTAATATCACGGGGCTGGTAGGTGTGTGATTTCTTGTCAAGGTAAAAAAAGGAGAAGAAAAATTGGGGGTTTACCTCTTGTAACGATTTGGGCATCGTAGCATTACTCGTTATATGTCTGAACAAGTATATTTTTGGAGGATGTTATTTCCGAAAACTGCAGCAATAGCAAGAAAAATTGATTTTCATTTTTGTGCTTGTGCTGATGATGGTGGTGTCTTCGAGTCTTCTTTGAGCAGTTCATGGTCCATCACATGCACCGCAGTTCCTCTATTCCGCGTATAGCATATGATTATTAATAGAGAACCGTTGGGATTTGAACTGTGGAGCTTTGGCCCTTTTGGGTTTGGTTTTATTTTATTTTATTGGCTTCTCAAGCCAATTTTGTATAAAAAAGTTGGATTGAAAACATGTCAATTCACGTATCCTTTTATCGAACAACATTATTGTTATGTCTATGAACTTGGAGGAAGATTAGTTCAAAATTTATACTAAATTTTTCTGGCTATATGTAAATTCGAAGATATTAACTAAAAAATTAATTAACCAACTTGATGTTAGGGTTGGGAATGAAATAAGTTGACTTGATCTTCAATTGGTTTGGGTTCTGTTCGTATGTTTAGAGATTCATTTTGGTTATCAATTCAGGATCGTGATGTGTTCCAAAAGCTGAGCCCTATGCTCCTTAATAAAACATGTGAAAAATGTAGCGAATATTCTCTGAGGAAACGGAACTTTTGGTTCATAGGTTGTCTGGTTTGGAGTATATGGAGAGGTGGTTCACCTTGAGTTCCTTTGGAGTTCGATGGAGTAGAATTTGAAGGATTCTCCTGAAGATTTCTCCCGGTGATAACTTTTAAGTCATAGTCCTCTATAAACTCCATCCATCATCGTTGCCTCAAATTCAAGACTTCGATGAAATCCAAGTGGTTAAGTCCACTAAATAACACTTGTCTTGATATGAAACCATTTAATAAATCTGTCTTTTTTCATAGTTGATACATATTTGCCCCGAGGCTGTCTTGTTATTAGTGAAATAGTCTTCTAGGCATTGCACATTTCTACCGTGATAAAGTCACTGGATTATCAACAATTAGTTTTTGATAGAACGATAAG
>JAOTQH010000046.1:6851192-6862443 GCA_025631255.1 Cornus kousa
TTTGACTAGCAGTAAATATGGGGCAAACATCTGCAAACTATTTAGACAATTTAAACTTTTGTAATTTATGTTTTTTTATAATGTTATTAGATTCTTAAGTTTGATTTGTGACTGACCATTTGAAACCAATGTATATTGTTCTCGTGACTGTGAAAGAGAGTCTTCTAAAAGCATGGAAAAGGTAAGGGTGAAAGTTCTAAAAGCATGGAAAAGGTAAGGGTGAAAGGGTGTGATATAGATACGGAAGGGGACAGAGATGGAGAGAAATCCCAGGATAGGGATAGGGATAGGGATAGGACTTGGGACAAAATCGTGACTGTCATTATATTTATCATCATAATCACTAAAATTCATACATACTATTTGAACACACACTTACTGTTGCAGTGATGTACATCATACTGACCAAGATTAACTGTTCCAGAATACAGTCACATTCATTTACAATGCAACAAAAGTCACTTAAAAAAAGCCAAAGAAGAACAAAGTCAGAATTAAAAGTTTAAAACCAACCACGTGTACCTATAGAAATTAAAAAATATCTAGTTTTCTTTTTTAATCTTATTAAATATCTAGGATTTTTCCTGTTTGAATCCTTGTGCATGTCAATTTTTTTTACAACTTCTCTAAGTTATTTAGTTTTAATTTAATAAATCTTTTTAGTAGTTATGATAGTTTTTTTGCATGTCTAAAGTTTTTTAATGAGAATTGCAATTCTTGTGTATATTGTACTGATCTGTTTGTTTTTATTTTTTTATTTGTACAGGGAGCACCAGTTAACGTCAGGACGCCTTATGATTACAAGTCCTCATTGGCTTTCTCTACACTTGGTCAAAGAGAATCCAATCCCAATTTGAATCTAGCTGCTGTTGAGCTAACACTAGAGTCTGCTGGCGTGCTCGAAGGTCCTGATTGTATATTTGTGGGTGGCCTCCGCTATTATCTTACAGAAACACAGATCCGGGAGCTGCTAAAGTCCTTTGGGTCCCTTCGGGGATTTGATTTAGTGAGGGACAGAGAAACAGGAAACTCCAAAGGCTAGCATTTTGTGTTTACGAGGATCTATCAGTTAGTGATATTGCCATTGCGTCTCTTAATGGACTTAAAATCAGTGATAAAACTCTTACTGTGATGCATGCACAGCAAGCACGGCAATAAATAGCAGTGCAGGTGTGAGAATTTATTTGTCGTCTTGAGCACTTTTACTTTGGAACTAAGGAGTTTGTCCTATATATATATATATGTTATTTTGCAGTTTTGTTATGGCCTGATGGTTAGTTTCTTAATACTATTTTCTTTCGCAGAGGCTCATATTACAACAAATTGGTGCACTAAGCACGAAGTTTTCATCCTTACTTTAGTGGTTACTAAAGATGAGCTTAAAGATGATGAGGTTATGAAGAAGCATAATGGAAATCATGAGAACTGAGTTTCAGCAAGTACTTTGAGCAACTGGCGTTTCCATATATTCATTTATTTGCTTCATCAATTTTTTTTTATATCTGATAATCTTTTTGCCTGTATATTGATTTTCGGTGTTTTATCTTTCTGTTTTTTACAGCCTATTGTAGTAGCGCATTGTGCTATGCTGTATCAGGCCTAACATACATATGGAAGATCCGATAACCTTCTATTTATGTTGAACTGCTCTTTTAATGTTTATTCTGAGAAATATTTGCATCTCAAATTTTCATTGTGATTTGCAGGTAGTTTAGGGAACATCGTAATCTAACCGAATGGTGAACCTTCCCTGGGAAGTTCTAGCAACTCCATCGTAATGTTTTTGCAACTCCATCATTTTCTGGATAGGCATCCTATATCTGAATTGAATTCTTTCCGGTTAAAGAATCTCTTTCTAGTTGCTCTGGAACAGAGGAGTTTGTCGCCTAGGTTTTTCACCAAATAGGATCTCGTCCAGTTCCTAGTACGAACTCTTGTCTATCTATATACATCTAATTGATTGAGGATTGGATTTTTTTCATTAATTAATATAATTGAACAATTGTTCAAGTTTCTGTTGAAACTAGATATAGAGAGTATCTGAAATTATGGCAAACTGGAGCGCGCATAATATTGGCTCTCCATTTGTAATAATTTGATTTGATGTACAGTTGCTAATGAATATTATCTTGTGTTTTCATAGGTGTGTTTTGGGAGGAATCAAGTTTGTGGCTGAATTTGATCATGAGAACAAGTTGGGTCAAGTCAAGGGGAAGTATTATGCATGGGCTAGTTGCCCTCTCCTTGTTTTCTTGTGTCTTGTAGAGAGAGATTGATGTTGTAAATTACATTTTCGTTTTTTTTTTTCCTTTTCTTTTAATACGTTCTTTTTGTTATTTGGTACTGGTTTTGACCATTAAATGTAGTTTAATTCAGCATTTTTCTGCATAAATGGGAATAGTAATATAAGCTTGACCTACTTTTTGGACAACGAAACATCATGATTTAGTTTTTTACAAGGCTTCGTAATTTTATCATTCATATGATAACAACAGCTTCTCTGTCTGAAATGCTGCTATTGGTTACAATAAGTTTGTCAGCCAAAAATTCATCACCAATTGATTGGAATCAATTTCGTTCACCGGAGCTATTTAAGATGTGATTCCCGGAAAGAAAATGGACTTCATCAGAGAAATGATACTTTTCCAACGAATAATTTTCCAAGCCAACCATCGAATTATAGGGAAGATAAAGACATTTTTACTAGAACAATGTTTTTCTCTTCCCATTTTGATATCAAAAAAAGGTGAATTTAGATAACACTGCGGAGTATCCATATATAAATAGTAACTTGAAATACATAAATATTAATATACTCACCAAAATGTTTAAAAGGCAATATTGAAGAATTAGATATTTACACATAAATTAATTTCTAGCACATTTTTTTTTGTTTTTTTGCTAATAGGACCTTCCAGTTATCTATATTCTAATATAAACCATTGATATAAATTAACCTTTTTTTAAAAATAAAAAAAACCAGTCTTATTGAATCATATTGCCTTTATTAATAAATTAAATATATTTAAAAATTATTTAAACATCTTATTTAATATAACTCAATCATTCATGCTCGTCGTAGTTTGTAATTGAGCAAAACATATGAAAATTTCAAAGTTCAATGTAAAATTACAAATGCTATATAATATTTATAGTTTTAAGATTCAATTTAAAAGAGTATATATATATATAATATGTAAATGTCTCGATAACATAGTCTGAGTCTTTGACGCATATACATATAATATTTATTTTATAACAATTATGGGATTTATTATTTTTCTTTTTTCAATAGATTTAAAAATAGTTTGATTTGATTTTACGTATGAAAGTAAAATTGTGATACAGAATTTCAAAGTTGAACACTATTAATTGTTATTATATTTTACCTAATTTTTTTATTTTACGTTTTTCAAAAGTGTTTTTCATTTGTTTCAGCCGATTTACTATTATACCCACCCCACCATTATTTTCCCGTGTCGGATTTATTCTCCTCGGCCGCTCTTTTATAGAGTTGAAACCCTTCTGAAGCCCTAATAAAATTATTGGCCATTGAGAAATTGTAGAGAGAGAAAGTAGTCGAAGGGAACGAAGACACAGAGGAAGAGAGCGATGACGGAATACGAAGCAAGGTACGAAGGGAACGGCGAAGATCTCGACAACTATGGCGCCTCGCCTCCGCTAAGAGGTGGCAGCCATGGCGGTGCCGATGATTACAGCGATTCCAAGTCTCAGGTATTCTATATACTTGTATCTATGCATCTAGGGTTGATTGTTCGATGTATATGTGGTTATTGTTGATAGTCGAGATCGCATCGAGAATAATGAATTAGGGTTTTTGAAGAACTTCGAGTTAATCAGTTATCTATGCTTGATTGATTTATAGTTTTTTTTTTTTTTTGGCATGCAAAATTTGAGAGCACATCTGAATTGAGGTTTTAGTTTTTGGATGAATTTAGGGTTTTGTATATGTTTATGGAAAACAAACCCTACAACTTCTTGAGTGTGATCAAGAGACCTTTACAACGGCTCAACTGTGATATAGAAAACCTATACGCACCATTTGATGCAACTTCTTGAGTGTGATACAGCAGCAAATATGGGGCAAAGATCGGCAAACTATGTAGATAATTGAAATTTGTAATTTACGATTTCTAATAATGTTATTAGATTATTAAGTTTGATTTGTGGCTGACTGTTCGACACTACTGTATTTTCTGCAGCATGGTTCTCGCGACTATGAAAGGGAGTCTTCTAAAAGCAGGGAAAAGGAAAGGGAGAAAGGGCGTGATAAAGATAGGGACAGGGATAGGGAGAAATCCCGGGATAGGGGCAGGGATAGGGAGAAATCCCGGGACAGGGAAAGGGAAAGGGATCGAGACAAAGATCGTGACCGCCATCATAGAGACCACTACAGGGATAGGAACGACAGAAGGGAAAGGGGCAGAGATAGAGATGATGATGACTTTCACCGGAGCCGGGACTTTGACAGGTAAAGTCTAATGTTGTTTGTTTATGCTCTCAGTTCTATTTTATCTTTAAGTGTATGCTGTATTTGGTTCCTACTTGTAGACACATTGAGTCATTGAGTATGTGGTCAGTTTTTTTCGAATATTGATGCAGTGTTGGCGGTCAAACTGAAATTTTTAATGACAAAACTCTTTTGGTTGATATGCTATAAGACTAGTCAGTACATTTGCTTTGGTTATGTTTATTATTGTACTCACCCTATTTTATTTATTTATTTATTGGAATTTCTTCTCCCCCTCCCGAGTTGTTAATTTGCTGCTACATGTTTGCTTGCAGGCGGAGAGATTATGACAGGGACAGAGAGAGCAGGCGCAGACATAGGTCTCGATCTCGCTCGCCTGGTAAATCAGAACATAAATCAAGATCACGTTCTCGTTCACGCTCAAAAAGGTAGCTAATACAATTTGTAATTTAAAATGATGTGAGAAGATCCTTTTGTGTTTTGCGCTTTGCTGGAAATTGAAGGAGCTCTTTTTGGATCTTTTTTTATTGCTAGAATCACTGTTATTTATTTATTTCTTTTGTTTGATAGATTGTGTAAGACTGTTGAGAACCAAGTTCAAATGGCTTATTTATTGAGAAATAAAGTATACATTTAAGTGTCATAATTTTCATTTGCTGGATTATTTGCAGACTTGGACAATGTTGAATTTTGTTTGCTGAGAGCATTTCTTTTGCTTATATGTGGAGTTGAGCTTGAAACTTTTCATGTTTCAACATGTTAGCCTTTTAATTATCTGCATTTTTTGGACACTGTGTATCATACATATGAGTTGTGGGCATCAGACTAGGAACCATGCTTGTTTAATTTTAGATTTTCTGTTATGATTATTTCCCTAAATATAGTTTGACTGACTTTTCTTGTTTAATAATACTTTATTAGAAATATTTACATGTCATGTATATAAAGTGTCCAGGTAACGAGGATGAAAAGAATGTCAAAACTGAAAAAATGGTATAATGTTTGAGCGAAGAGGCCCTATTTATTTTTTTTTAATTATTATTATTTTTTATTATTTATTTATTATTTTTTTTTTTTTCTCTCACCATCTCAGGACCATTTTTTTTTTGGTTGTAAGTTGAACTGCTGATTCCATTGTGTAGTTATTACATTACTTCATATGCGTTGGATCCCTTGGCTTTACTTGAAATGCTGTTTATAATAAATCTCATTACTATCATGGTATTAATGGTGTTTACTTGCAGCAAAAGGATCAGTGGTTTTGACATGGCACCTCCTGCTTCTGCGATGTTAGCTGCTGGTGCTGCAGCTGCTGCAGGTACATGTCCCATCTTATATTATTAGATTGTTATATTTTGATAACTGCTTTTTCTTTTTTGGCTTGTTGTATAGTGTGGAAAGTTCGTATCGAATTGCATGGTGTCATTTTGGTAAGGTGTACCTGTTCTTTTATTGCACATGATTTAGAGCCGTGGTCCCTAGATGTGCTGTACTTTCTTTCTTTTAATTGCTTTTCTTGGTGAAATAATTCTGAAACTGAGAGGGTTTTTGGTTTTCTCTTGTGTTTGGTGTTTGTTTGTTGTTTTCTATGTCTTGTCTTTTGTTGTAAGAAGGCAATGTTGGGCTACTAGCCCCACTGTGCTGACAATGGGCGTGAGCCGACTTCTGTAGCTTTAATGT
The DNA here is from genome assembly GCA_025631255.1 of Cornus kousa. Taxonomy (NCBI): domain Eukaryota; kingdom Viridiplantae; phylum Streptophyta; class Magnoliopsida; order Cornales; family Cornaceae; genus Cornus; species Cornus kousa. Next base: position 6,857,365 of record JAOTQH010000046.1, read on the forward strand.
ACAAGGAAGAATCAATGCACGAGTTTGATGGGTCTTGTTCGTCTTCAACCGGCAACTATTGCCTGTTTTGGTAGTTTTACAAATATTTCCTCCAGTACTTGAATATGATGTAATTCTTTCATCTCTTTTGATAATTTTACTGAAAAACCTAGAATTTACTTATATTATTGAATTATTTACAAATGAGAAATGATGCGTCAGTAGTTATCATCATAAGAGAGTAAGATGGAAATTCATATTTTGTGCTGGGATTTAATTAAGTTGGCCTTTGTAGGTCAGATCCCTGGGACCGCCCCAACTATTCCTGGAATGTTTCCTAACATGTTCCCATTGGCGTCTGGGCAGGTATTCTTTTGGTCTTATGTTTGAATATTTTCACAATATTTGATATCCCCTACCCTCTGCAAATGTTTTGCTAAACATTTTTTTGGTTACCATGTAGCAGTTTGGAGCTCTTCCTGTCATGCCAGTTCAGGCAATGACCCAGCAGGTTGGCAGGACAAAACATGTCCTTGTTTATTTTTACTTCTTTTTTCTTATTCTAATTTTGCTACTTTATTTGTTTGTACAATAAAACATTTTACTTAAAATATTATAATTCCAGGCTACTAGACATGCTCGGCGGGTATATGTTGGTGGGCTTCCTCCTAGCGCAAATGAACAGGTTTATCTCTTTGCCTTGCTGATTCTGCTACATTATTTCTCACAGCATTTACCTTCGTTTTGTGGTTTCAGTAAGGGAGAAAACAATAAAATGCAAATGGAATTGCTTTTACTTTTTTGGTTATTGTAGAAGTAATAAGAAGGAAAAAGAAAGTAAGTGGAAATTTTCTATCGTACATATTTTCCATTTTTTCTTTCCTTTGTCTTTTGACATATTTTACAATTTCATGAAAAATAAGAGATTTGGTTTTCGTTACCATCTTCCTCCCTTTCATTTTCATTTTGCTTTTACTTTTCTTTTCTTCATTAAATCCATGAATCAAATTGAATCTTTGTTTTCTATTCTTTCTTTTATTGAAAGGATGTAATTTTAGTCAAAACCTATTGATTCAGAAATTCCAGGTTATTTTGCGGCATGATCTTCTACACTGCTCCGATTTTTTACTTTGTTCATTCTGTAATGTTCAAAAGCTGTTTAAAATACTTGTATGGAAGCAGATCTTTCACACAAACATAGGGGCAGTAAAGATGGAAGAAAATAAAGAAGAGAAGACGGAAGGGAAAAAAAAAAACGTACAATTTTAAATTTTTTTTTTTTAAAATTTCTCCTTATGGTGAGAGATGAGAACAAAAGAGTCGAAAAGGGAAGAGAAACTTAAGTTATGTTGTTTTGTAGGGTTGAGAACAGAAAGTGGTGATTTCTTATTTTTATTTTCTTTTTAAAATCTATTCTGTGTGCTTATATAAACACTAAACACAGCAGTAGTGTTCTAATTTTTCAATGCATTATTTAGGCTTTGGGTTGACACTTTCATTCCAGTCAGTAATTGATATTTAACTTGGTGAAATAAGTGCAGCATCGAGGCTTGGATTCCATAAATAGATTTTTTATTTATTTTTAATTAATTGTTTCACCTGATTATGGAATTTGCCCCAAATGCGATCAGCTTTGTTAATAATGTCTTGACTTCTTATGCAGTCAGTGGCAACTTTCTTCAGCCATGTTATGTCTGCAATTGGAGGAAACACAGCTGGTCCAGGTATGTCAATATCTATTGCATTTTTTCATCTTTTATTAATTTCTCTTTGGAAAGATAGAGGGCTGACTCTCCTTTATAATATTCAGGGGATGCTGTTGTCAATGTCTATATAAACCATGAGAAGAAATTTGCTTTTGTGGAGATGCGATCTGTTGAGGAAGCCAGTAATGCCATGGCCCTAGATTGCATTATCTTCGAGGTATTTGGGTGCTAGTTTTCTTGAGTTTCCTTTCCTCATCATTTTTTTTGCGTCTCAAGTATGATATCATTTTGACAGAGTTAGAAATAGGAAAGCCTTCTGCATGTGCTGAAATCTTTTTTTTCCCCTCCCAAATCTTGCAAGATATCTAGATTTTTTGCTGTTAGTAACCCTATGCATGTCATTTTTTATTTTACAAATTTTCTAAGTTATTTACTCTTTTTTAAAAAAATCTAATTACCAGTTCTTTATAGATTTTTTGCATGTCTGAATATTTTTAATGGGAATTGCCATTCTTTGTACATTGTACTGATCTGTTTGTCTTTAATTTTCATATGTACAGGGAGCACCAGTTAAGGTCAGGAGGCCTAGTGATTACAATCCCTCTTTGGCTGCTACACTTGGTCCGAGCCAACCCAATCCCAGTTTGAACTTAGGCGCTGTTGGGCTAACACCAGGATCCGCTGGCGGGCTTGAGGGTCCTGATCGTATTTTTGTGGGTGGGCTTCCCTATTATTTCACAGAAGCACAGATCAGGGAGCTGCTCGAGTCATTTGGTCCCCTTCGGGGCTTTGATTTAGTGAAAGATAGAGAAACAGGAAACTCGAAAGGCTATGCATTCTGCGTTTACCAGGATCTTTCCGTTACGGATATAGCTTGTGCAGCTCTTAATGGGATTAAAATGGGTGATAAAACTCTTACTGTGAGGCGTGCCAACCAAGGCGCTACCCAGCCTAAACCTGAACAAGAGAGTGTACTGTTGCATGCACAGCAACAAATAGCAATTCAGGTGTGAGAATTTTTTTGTCTTGAGCATTTTACTCTGAAACTTGCTTAACCAACTGTAGGATTCATTTTCCTATATTTATCTATTTAGCTATATGCTATTTGGTTGTTTGGTTATGGTCCGCTGGTTAGTTCTTAATACCATTTTGTTTTGCAGAGGCTCATGTTACAACCAGCTGGTTCACTTGCCACTAAGGTTTTATGCTTAACCCAAGTGGTCACTGAGGATGAGCTCAAAGATGATGAGGACTATGAAGACATAGTGGAAGACATGAGAATGGAATGTGGAAAATTCGGTAAGTACTTTGAGCAAACTGGTGTTCCATCTATTCTTTTATTTGCTTCTTTTACCTGAAAATCTGCACACATATTGATTTTCTATGTGTCATATCTTTCTGTTTTACAGCCTATTGTAGTCCCACATTCTGCTATACAGAATCAGGCCTAACATACAATACAATACAGAAGACTCCATAACCTTCTATCTATATTCAACTGATACTCATTCTCTGTTTATTCTGAGAATTTTTTGCATATCAAATTTTCATTGTATTTAATTTGCAGGTACTTTAGTGAACGTTGTAATCCCACGCCCAAATCCCAATGGGGAACCGGCTCCAGGGGTTGGAAAGGTTAGTATGAACTCTTAGTCTGCTTCTAATGTTAAAATATTATCCGGTATACCAAGTTGTTTTTTACCATATAAATATATGGATAATATTTAGGTCCTCACTAGTGAGGATCTATAACATACTAACCATTGATGTGGACTAATAATAAATGAACACAACCTATTTTAATTGTCAAATTAAAGATGGTGGGTAGATAGTGATTTGATTACCACCATATATGATTTGGTAATTAAAATAGGATGTGTCCATTTATTATTAGTCCACATCAATGGTCGGTATGTTATAGATCCTCACTAGTAAGAACTCAAGTATTGTCCTATATATATAGTTAACTTATTGAATGAATATTGGATATATATATATATATATATATATTTTTTTAAAAAAATTTAATATTCTAACAATTGTTTAAATTTCTGGTGAAATTAAATATAGCTTAGACTATCTGAAATTATGTCAAGCTCGTTCGTGCATAATACTAGGCTATTCATTTGTTAATGGACGGCTTAGCTTATATAACAATTTGATCTGCAAATGCTAATGAAAAATTTTCTTGTTTCTTTTAGGTGTTTTTGGAGTATGCAGATCTTGATAGTGCCACGAAAGCTCGCACAGGCTTAAATGGAAGAAAATTTGGCGGGAATCAAGTAGTGGCTGTATTTTATCCCGAGAACAAGTTTAGTCAAAGGGAGTACGATGGCTAGTTTTCTCCTTTGACTCTGCCTGGATGTCAGTTATTCGGTGATCTTGTCTCTTTAGGAGGAACTTTCTTGTGGATGATTTATTGTGATTTGTGTTCTAAATAACAGTTTAGGTTTTTCATAATTTTCCCCCTTTTTAGATGTCCTATTCGGCTTGCTTTTTTTTTTTTTTTTTTTTTGGTTGCACATTATTTATTTTTAACATTAATGTAGTAAAATTAAGTATTTATTTTCATAAATTTTAAAATTAATGTGAGCTTTAAATGTTTTGCTGTCATCTTTACCGCCAATTGAAATAAGGAAACTTGATTTCATCGAGGTGGTAAATCTAATGAATTTTATTGTGCCACCCAATTGTCCTGGGTCTGGGTCAGGGGCATGGGCATGGGCATGGGCATGGGCATGGGCATGGGCATGGGCATGGGGCTTCCCAAGAGTTTGCCATGTGTTTTGCAGCACCACACAATTCAGATTATGTAAAACATTGATCCAGCTGCATCTGTAACCTGATGTGCAAGTGTTGTAACGCGGCGGGCTTCCCCTTAACTTGTTCAGATTTGTATGATTGAGTCTGACTTTGTTACTAATTGTTACGGATCTCAAGTTGTACTATCCATAATAAGCCACAATTTTGAGTAACTAGTAAAACTTTGTTTGAAGTCGAAAATTGTAAAACTTTATTAACAGGAAAGAAAGCTGGCATGAAAGGGATCACCACGCCATTGCTGCATCTGTATCGGACAAGGACGAACACGGAACTCCTAGAACTGGGAAATCAACTTGCTCACAATGGATGTGACGAGGGATCAATTTTCAATTTCCATACAAAATCAATAGTGGGGGCACAAAACACAATACAGTCCTCTCCTCCATTCCACAACAGTATGTTTCATAATTGTTGACCAGACCAAAGCTTTCTTGGCAAATTAAAACACTTGGACCGTCACTTCTCTGAAAGCATGGTTCTTGCCCCCCTCTCTTCTCCCTCCTTGGAGCTCGTCCATTCGTTGGGTGATCCCTTGCTCTCACGTTCGAGTGTTTGCTCGTCGTTTAGGCCG
>JAOTQH010000046.1:6877823-6909852 GCA_025631255.1 Cornus kousa
CTCATATAAAACGCTTCAAATTATTGAACTTTGGGGATGTTATTATTCATTTAGATTTACTTTTTGTTGATTTTAACGGCTTCAATATAGCTTCGATTTAGGCATTTTTACTTTTCTGTAGAAATAACAATATCAAATTTGTCACTTCGCGTGTTGGCTTCAATTGGGTAGTGCTGTCTCTTGTATCGGATATGAATTGTTCAATAAATCAGATTACTATTGCTTGACAGTATAAGGACCTTCTATCATACATAAGAAAAGTTACAAATGATTTTTATCACAATTATTACCTTCATAAATGAATAATTTAAGGTATCTTTGCCAATCAGGCAATCAGTATATATTGTACTGTGCTGTAATGGTGAAATTTGAAACATTGGCCATCTCTTTACTAAATTAACTGAGGCCCTTCATTGTCAGTACTGAGTAGTGACTTAAGTAACTCAGAAAAAATTGAAGCTGAATAGCTTGAGTGCAACACGAGTTATTTGCTTCTTGTAGTAAATATAATTTACCCAATAGCCTTTATGATGGATTAAAACATTCTACCTCACTCGTTATGCAAATACCAAAGCAACACTGACATACCCTTGCTGCTTTGTTCTCATAGAACACACACTTCTACTTACCTTGGAAAGGGTACAAATCTACAATTATGAACTTGGTTGGTAGCTGTGGTAATTTGATGCAGATTATGCATTATATAAAATTATATGGTTGTGTTAGTTACTTATTTAAAAAATATTATTCTTAATGGGGACCACACTAGATAATGACCATTTTAAGTATAAATGAAAGTATCATAAAAATATTTGAACTAGTACATGTTAGAGAATAAAAGTTGTAAACAATGTATACTTACCAAAAAAAAAATAATAATAAAAAATAAAAAATTGTAAACAATGTGAAGAAGATGATTTTCTTGAAAAAAAAGTATTATGATGACGCAGGAAATTACTATGTACTGATAAACAAAAGGGGTCTACTCTATGGAGTCAGTAATTCATTTTCAGACTATGCGTGTACCAAAGGAGGATCTCCAAAATTAGATATTGATGTCAGTGTTGCTTAGGCTGCTTCATACAGTGTTATGTGAGTTTTTGTGATGACTGCCGAACAGTACACTGTAAGATGACCTAAATTTTGTGGTGCTATTGCCAGCACAATTTGGTGTCTGGGGTGGAATTGTCACTTTCGGAGATATCCACAGTGGTGAATGAAGTCCCAGTTAAACAGATTGTTATGATGTCTAGTAACATATTGGCGGTTAATTTTGTAGATCTATACCTATTTGACGTTTCGTTGACCGTGATTTTAGTGTACGTCCATTCCTAGCAGACCATCAGCTTCATACCTCCAACGAGAATCTGTGTCTAGCTGATCTGTGTGACAGTTAAGCAACCACTGCTTTAGGAGTTTTGACGTCCTCACAGATTGAATGGTCACTGAATCCACTTTAGGGATGGTAGCTTAGATAAAGATGCTCACTTTCATGTTTCTTGTAAGTCAACACCTTTTTTTCCCTGAAAGAATGATGATCCAATTTGAGCAATGCAATTCTGACATCCTTTCATTTTTGCTTATTTTAAAGTTTCTAGTAAGCCAACACTATTTTTTTGACTGAAAGAATGACAATCCTATTACGAACAATGCAAAATGGGCATAATGGTTTTCTATTTGAGGGTTTGCGACATGTATTGTTAAGTGTTATTCTTGCCAGCCTGTGGTTTTTTTTCTGTGTGAAAGAAAGCAGTGGCTTTCAACTATTACAAGTTACAACGGGTAATTTTGCTTTGAGCACCCATCTTTTGGTTGAAACCATGAAGGATTTTCTTATTTGATGTCCTAATGTCCTTTGCTTGTGCAACAAATTGAGTAGATCTGCGGTAGAAGTTGTATAATTAGATAAAGTTAGTTTTGTACTTAAATTACTTATGTAAAAACTTGCATTTGTCTAAATTTTCAAACTGTGGGATTACCTAATTATTTCGATAAGTTCCAACGGCCATATGGTTCGGCAAGTTTTTCACCTTGGTGGTCACTTTTATATATGGTCATATAATGGGCCCAAACACCCACCTATCTACTTCTGTTTTGACATTTTTCATATTATATACTGCCATATTGCTGCTGGTCTAAAGTTCCTCTGGTTTGTCTTGTGTGCGTAGGTGGGTATGAAATATTATGTCAAATGGCCACTGGTCCATGCCCTGTGATTTTTATGTATCATTTGGTTCTCCTTGCTCCTTTACAAAGCTGCAAAAATTTAGGTGTATGCCATCTGACATAAGACAACTAAGTTTATCTTTTATTCATTTGGTAATACCCAAATACAGTCAATGGTAACACTTACTTCAGTGCTCTCTGCTAGATGAGACAACTACATCTTAATCAATGAAACCATAGCCTTAGAGGAAACCAAAGGTTTGATGGACATGAAAAATTAAAAACAGGAGAATAGAGAGATTCCCATTTGTACATTATTTGCAGGACAATTGTTTTAGCAGTATCATCTTAGAACTGGAGTTGATAAAATTTTATTGAATTATGACTGTATTACACGTTCCCCCAAAAATTTCCATTTCATATATAGCCCAATTGTTATTTCTACAGAAACTTGGTAAAGGAGTATTGTAATTTGTTTAAATATTTCACAATTTTCACTCATGTCTGGCAATATGAGAGTTTTATAATTACCAGTCCTCAAGCATTTCTCTCATGGTTTACTCCTACATAACTCATGCTTGTTCATTTCTGCTTACAGATAACTGAGGAGTTACTGTGGGAATTGTTCGTTCAAGCAGGCCCTGTTGGTAAGTTCCTGTTTTCCAACCTTGTTAAAGCACTGTGTAAAATCTTAAAGAATGAAAGTCATAACATGCAGATAGGCATATGTCATACTATCAGCATGATTGGATTACTTCGCTCTAGTTTCACATTTTTGGACATTCATAAAGTTATTATTTCCCCTGTTGTATGTCTTCTTTCTTATTGAATACACACGGTGACTAATTACATATGATAGCCCACTCAAATAATTTTCTGTGTTATAGTATCTCCCTCTCTCTCCCTGCATCTCATCACAAAATACCTCAAGGTCAGGCTAGTTTCTTACCTCCATCTTTTGGTCTTTTGCACCTGAGTAGTAAATTTTTAACTCATGTTGCATATAATTAATATTAATTTCTCTGTATTTCTCCTAAACTATATTAAAATAATTTGGTGATGGCTGTCTATGCATCAGATTGACTATCATTGGTTGTTTGTCTCCAACTCGTGTGCTTTATTATTATTTTTCTTTGGTTAATGTTATATTGAAGTTCTAGTTCTCTTCATTCTGCAGCTGGTGCCTGTGCTTGGTCACTGGCTTGGTCATCATGTGCTATATCTGATGGGCAAATTATAGATTAAATTAGTTATGCAAGCCAACTACTTCACATGCTGTGCTGGATTTGCCTTTATAATTTGCATAGTTTTGCAAACTAGACATCATCCTTAAGTACTGAAACCAAAGGATGAATCTCACAACTTGCATTATTCCAATGCAGTAAAGAGAATATATATATATTTTTTTATAGCACTTGTTCCTGTAGCATTAAGAGAATTCTTGGTGCAGATAAAATCCTTAGAGAATTTTGTGTATATGTGTGTTTGTGTGTAAAATTTTGTGTGTGTAATATAAAATCCATTATTTGGTTCAATGGTAAAATGATGACGGACCCAGAAAATTGTTTTTTTCGTGCGTTGGGGTTTTTGGTTTTTTTGGGGGGGACCTTAAACAACAAAATTTCAACTACCATGATAGACAAAAACGATCACTCTGAATCTTTCATAAAATACATACTTTAAAAATAGAAAGAAAGAAAAGACAAGTACATCTTTATTAACAAGGCATGTCCTTCAAAAGCCAACTCCAGCATCCCCATAACATGAACTAGAACACTACTACAAGAAGTCAAGTCAACCCTAAACCTATAAAAAGTACTGGGGAAAAAAAAACCCAAGCATGAATCACAGAACTAGAACAACCTGTTAGCATTCTCAAGTCTCTAAACCCAAGAAATTACCAAAATAAAAAAAAATAAAAAAAATAACGAACCCATAAACTGATGAACGTCAATCCCTCTTTGGGGGAACCCTCTTGGTTTCCAATGTTCATCTTATCTACTTATAACAAAATCAAATTAAAAACTCCTAAGAGAGAGAGAGAGTCATTGATGGGCTAGGGCTACTTCTGGGCAGAGGTCTAGAGAGTGCGAAATTTTGACAGTGAGGGGGGTGAATTTGAAGGCCCAAAACTTAATGAGGGCGAGTTATATGTGGGGTTTTTGGCAAATATTTTTGTGGGGCATTATTATGATTACAAAAGCATATGTAAAATGAAAATAAAAAATATTTCAGTGGGGGCGCTAGGGTAGGTCCGTCCTTGATCTGGGGTTGCCAGGAGTGAGGGTACCCATCCAGTGTTTTTTTTGGATATAATCCCAAGGGTTAGGCTGGATCTAATTGACCTCTTTCAGCACCTCTTATTGGTGGGACCAACACTATATAATGACCATTATATAACTCATCAACTCAACAAATCCTTTGTCCAATTATTTGGGTTCAGCTACATGAATTTGATTTCGTCATTCTGCTCTCTAGGGTCATAATCTCCAACAAAGACACATGCAATCAATTTTTATTTTTTTGTTATTTTTGTTGTTTTATTGGTTTCTAGTGTTTGTGAGGAAAAGACCATTATATTACTTACCATTTTCTATACTCTCTCTCTCTCTCTCTAATTTAATATTATCTTTAAATGGTTATGAAATTAGTCCTGAATGAGTTTTAAAAAGGATATGTCTGAGAATAGTGTTGGAAATACCCCAAGTTGTTTTGCATGAGTAGTATTTCTTGCCACCCCAGAAAAAGTGATGCAAGGGTTATGTCAGTCATGTTCTTGTACACAATAATTTCATTATTTCTTAAAATTTCTCCCATACCTCGTTTGTATTTTTGTGAAATTCTCCCATGTATATATCTTCAACCAACATCCTCAGTATGTTATTGAAAAGGAATTCTCATGTTCATGCTTCTTATAGAATTTGCAAGAATGCATAGTTGTAAATTTGTAACCTTCCTCCTTGTTTCAGTTAATGTGTACGTTCCCAAAGATAGAGTGACCAATCTTCATCAAGGATATGGTTTTGTCGAATTCCGAAGTGAAGAAGATGCTGATTATGTAAGTGTCACTCGTCACTATATGCTTTCTTTCGGTCTTTGCTAATATGCTTTTTTAGGTCATTTGGTTTATTAGTTTTGTTTGGTGGTACCCTTCCTGCTGTGAGTTCTTCAGTTTTGATCAATGACCCTTTTCTTTTGTTAATGCAGGCAATAAAAGTTCTGAATATGATAAAGCTCTATGGCAAGCCAATACGAGTGAATAAGGTGCGGAAATTTGTTTTCCTTGTAACATCATTTGCTGCTTTTTAATGCTTTGAAACAGCATGTCAACTCAACAAAGCATTGTTACTAATGTCATGGTTCCAGGTTTGAAGTCTGGCCATGATACATTATTTGCTGTTTATTGCCATATTTATTCTTTTTGTTTTTGGGTTTCAGGCGTCCCAAGATAAAAAGAGCTTGGATGTTGGAGCGAACCTTTTCATTGGAAACCTTGACCCTGTAAGAACTTAAGCTTTTCAAAACCTCTTGCTCAACTCCTCTATCTATCTATATCTATATATATATATATATATATTATTATTATTATATCCAGAATCTTAAACACATGCGCGTGGACTTAAATGTGTATGTGTCTGATAGACTGATATAAACCTGTATGGCTGTATGCCAGCTTTTACTTTGGAAACTAATACTGAGGATCTTTGCAGGATGTGGATGAGAAACTTCTCTATGATACATTCAGTGCGTTTGGAGTTATTGTTACAAATCCCAAGGTCATGCCTATTTTACCGCCTCTTTCAATTTGCAGTTGTGCTGTACATATTTTAACTGAAATATTAGCAAATTAAGTTTCAAGACTACAACATCTATAAGAAAATTACTGTAAAAGAAAAGTAAGTTTCAATTCTTACTCAACAAATTTTAATTTGGCGTACCCCTTCTCATCCCTAATAAAGAAGTCTCTCTCTGTCTCTCATTTTCTCTGGTGGGGGTTGATCATGTGGCTTTCGTTATGCTTAAATCTACATTCCAATGCTTGACAGTCCAAGTTTTTTCGACCCATATATATATATATATATATATATATATGTATGTATGTATGTATGCATTTCCCTAACATTAAGAAACTCAAGTATTGGTTGGGACGCAGTCTCTTCCCCCTGCCCGTGCAACAAGTTAAAGAAAGAAAATTGACAAGTTAACTGTAAATCCATTTTAGCTGCAAGAAACAAAAGCTAAAAGTAGTCACTACTCAGTAGCCACTTTCTTGGAATGCTTGGCTATGTTTGTATTCTTTATCTCAATGGTTCTAGTTTACGTTACAATCACAATAACACGTCTCTTTCAAGAGTATGACGTGCCTTTTCATTTCATTTTTATGTCATTCCTTCTGTTACTTGTGTGGTTTAGACATTGTCCAAACTTGTTTTTATGGCATATCATAAATAACATGGCAATCACTTCTAATTCTTATTCTTCATTTTTTTTTCCCGCCTGTCTGGGTAGATCCTGTCTGTGGATAGGAATTTGGACATTCTGCAAGATGTAAACCACAATAAAAATTCATGGCGTTTAACTTAATATATTTGACTGACATCTTTGCATATATATATGTGTATGTATATATTTACTTGTGCATATTAATTAATTTGCTTAGCATGGCCATATAGAGATGCGCATGAGAGTAGTGATAGGTTTGATCACTTGTATTATCTATACTAATGAATGGGGATTTATAGTGGTGTTATTTGTAACTTGATCCTGATTATTTATTTATTTATTTTGATGCAGATAATGAGAGATCCTGATACCGGGAACTCCCGTGGTTTTGGCTTTATTAGTTATGATTCTTTCGAGTCATCTGATGGAGCTATAGAGGTATTTAACATTTGTTTATATTGTCATATCTTCGTAGTGGTATTAAGTTCTTAAGAGAGACTTATGCCTCATAATTTAAAACATTAATGACCGAGTCAAAACCCTGTTGAATTGTGGTACTACTTAATTTCTTTTTTTGTCTTTTACTTGGTTAAGAGCTCAATCCTGCATCATATCACTACTGAGCCAACTCTCATGTTATTCTTTGGGATGAATTTAGGGCTGTGATTTTTCCTTTTTTTTTATTTTTATAATTGACAGTTGAGTTTTCAAGGAAATAATTTAATTGCATTGTACAAATTTTTTTTTACTGCTAAATAGTGTTTCGAGAAATTGGGCGATACTGTCAACGAGATCCTATATCAGGTTTAAACTTAAAAATCTCCCCTCCTTCAAACCCTTGTTTTTGTGAAGAACTGCTCTCCCAGTGGTTTGGTTGTTTACCAGTAGAACCAGATCCTGTTTTCTGACTATCCAGTTTCTGTAGAAGACAACTATATTCTGTTGATCTTTCTTTCCTATTTTCTGACTATCCAATTTCTTCATAAGACAACTATATTCCGTTGATCCTTTCTTTAATGAGCAAAGTCAAAGCTTTTATTTGTTTGGTTGGCCCTAATTGTTTGACGAGTTAGGGCAGTAGCGTCCTTGATTCCAACTAGGTGTATACTGCACCCCTACTCCTCCTATTGATGCCTGCTCTACTGCAATGTTTTCATTCAATAGAATGATGCTGGACAACTCGCAAAAGCAGTTGTGGGTTAGGGATTCAATACTTAATGTCCATCAGAAAAGGTGTTGCATATCTCCAGCTGGAAACCATTTGAAAAATCTTCAACCAATTTATTTTTTGTGGATGCGGAGATCATTTTAATCAGTTACCATTGTATTATATTTTGCTTATTAGCTTTGATGAAATGAATCCCTATTCTGGCACAGTTTTGCAACATGCCAACGTCTGCTTTGGTTTTTCCTATATAGTTTTAGAAGGCTGGGTTGGTTTATATGCTTTCTATCTCTGCTTCTGCAGTTCCTCTCTATGTTGTGTTCTTTGATAGTTTTTGGTTTATAAATTTTAGGCAATAAAAACGTAATTCTTGTATTTACTACAACGTATTATATTTATTTTAATAATCAATATAAACACATATATAACATAATGACATCTGGTTGTTCATCAATATAAACACATCTGTCCAGCATGGCTTCTTGTGATGTTTTATTTAAATTGTATAATATGAATTGACTTGAGTGATAAATTTTTTCTTCCTTTGCAGGCAATGACTGGCCAATATCTTTGCAATCGTCAGATAACAGTCTCGTATGCATACAAAAAGGATACAAAGGGGGAGCGTCATGGAACTCCAGCAGGTGAGGCTTTCTTCTTTTTCGAGTTACCTCCCGTACACATCCCCCCCACTGACCCACCATTAAACCTATTGCAAGGATGCAGAACATGCAATGACTTGTTGGAATGGAATTTACATCTAAATATGCAACTTATTTTGGTATAATTTATAAATTATATACAGTATTTATAGCATTCTGGATTGCTGACAGCAATGACTGGGATTAATCTATCTGGTCCCACCTATTAATTGTGTACAAGAGGTGAAATCCATGATTGGATAGCGTCCCATCAGTTTATTCATGTGAATACTTTGGATTTTTTTTCCTGTTAGACATCACTAATTTGCTACGATGTAATGCAGAAAGAGTCTTGGCTTCCAACAATCCTACTACCCAGAAGAGCAGGCCCCACACATTGTTTGCGAGTGGACCTCCTTCACTTTCAAATGCTCCGCAGGCTAATGGTACCATGGGCGCTCCAATGCCTCCACCACATTTTGCAAATGGAACTGTTCCTCCCGGGTCCATTCCACCGTTCCGCCCTCCACCTTCACAAGGAAGCATGTTCCCTCCCATGCAAATGCCTGGACCACCATCTTGGCAGGGTCAGCCGCAACAACCTGGTCAAACAGTCCCACCATCCGGTATGCCACCGCCACAGCTTCAACAGTTCAGGCCACCTCCACCAAACATGCCACCGCCACCTCAAGTAGGTCAAGTTTTTCCAAGACCACCCCCACCACCAACTGGGATGGGTATGCCACAACCTGTTTGGCGACCACCACCACCTCCACAACAGCTGGCTGGGAGGCCCTATTCTATGACACAGATGTCAATGCCGCCGCCTCCCCCACTCAATGCCCCCCCACCACCTCCTCCTGCGTCAAGTTAAAAATTTTAAAAACCATTCTAGTTGTACTTTAAAATATTTTTGGATGCTAATTAGTATTATTCAGATTGTAAATCATACGTGTCACCGATTCTCTGATTAATGAACGTTGGAAGGACAGTTGAGATTTTGGAAATTGCCAACTTTTCTTCGAATGAGCTGGAGGCTTTTGTGGCAGGAAATCGTGTCCAATGTGTTGCTAATTCTCATGAACTAGTGCTGGTGGTTCTATATTTCATAGGTAAGACATTATATTCTTCTACATGGTGGTTGTTTTTTGGTGAGATATTGACAAAATGATACTAAGGTATGAGGTTGTGATTGATGAAACAGTGTTAGCCACATGGTTTGTTGCCTTTGTGAGTATTATGGTCTGAAAAATCTATATGAAAATAGATTAATCAAAAGCATAGATTATCCACCAAGAACCTTTATATGGTATGTTCCATTTTCAGACGCATGGCACAAACACCACTTTTAATTTGGAAAGAGGCCGCCGGCTTCCTTAAATGTTGAGTACACCACTTTGGTTTCATGCATGTATGGAAGGAGCTAAAGATTGTCGCTCAATTTGTTGTCTAATTCATTTATTATGATTTAGTAACTTTTAACTAACATTCTAGCAAGGTTTTAGGTGCAGAATTTTGGTCAGATTTATGATGTGTACCGTAGCAACGAACTTCCTTTGTTCGGTAGATGATGCAAAGGATGACCCATCCTTTCTATACAAATTTTCATCTGCCAAAAAAAAAGCGCCAAGAAGGGAAGACAAGTGGACTATAGAAGTTTTAAATTAAACGCCTTCCTAAATTATACAAGTTTTAAATTACAGTATTATCCTCTATAAATTATAAATATTATTGAAAATAATGGTAAAAACAACTAAAATTTTGTCTCTCTTCTATACAACTGAATAAAAAAAAAAAAAAAAAATGCACACTTTTTTCCAGAGGAATGTCTTATTCATCCCTTCTTCTTTGCCTTCCATTCAAATTTTATTTATTTATTTATTATCATTTTTTTCTCCGGAGTAGCTCCAAAATAGAGGGCAAAACTAAGTAAGGTGTGGATAGGAAAGATGTACCTTTTTTTTCTTAAGGAGAAGGATGGATTGTTGACCATAGAAACAGTCAAATATTGTAAATACCACATGATCATTTGGAGGCTTTCAGTCAAGAAGGATGAACATCTCATCACACAAAAAGTTGACAAAGTCCATTTCCAGGAAAGGGTTATCTTGACAAATCTTCTCCTGTGCATTTCATCCCGTGCCACGTGTTGTACTATTACATTGCTTGTGCAACAACCCACATGACTTATGCAACAAATACAACTACTTTTTCATGTATTTGTTGTACTATTACATCGTTTATGCAACAATTCACATTACTTATGCAACAAATGCAAAAACTTTTTTTATGTATTTGTTGCACTATTTATAACCTAGTGACACAGGACAAAGGTACAAGATCCCCTCCACAAGAGTGAATCTGGAAATTTTTTTAATTTTATTTTCATAGCAAGAATGTTAGGGTTTAGTAGTTAGAAGGGAAGGAGAAGGTGCAAGGCTCGAACACGAGCTCTCGGACATGGGAAGCAACCAGCCACTCCCAACACTTGCTAACTATATATAAACGAAGCATGTTATACTACAGAGTTGATAATTTTATTATTAGAGCAACTGAAACACTAACATAAGAATTACCAAAGATGAAAAAGCCTTCATATGCTAAGTGACTACTGAAGATAAGCTTTCTCGTGTATGCCAAGTTTTATGCAGGTTAAGAAGTTTCTGAAGTAACAAACTTCATGCTTGAAATCTAAGATAAGAACACCACAATAATTAACTTTATCTCATACATTTTATTGCAATACAAAGTACAATAAGAAATTTTTTTTTTTTTTTAATTTTTTTTCAAGCAATTCAATATTTTAATAAAGTTTGCCAAGCAATTATCAGTTAGACACTAGAACCCAACCATCTATGACCTCTCCTCAACTAAGATAGCCAAAAAAAAAAACCTTTGTGTCCTGCCATTGATTCACAGTTCAAATGTTTTAGTTCACACATTTTTTCAGATCAGAGTCACATTCACCAACACAGACAGAAATTAGTACTGTTCATATTAGGCCATGTAACACATCCTCTACCGACACGTATTAATTCTGTATTATCCAACTCATTTTTCCCCCCTAACTCTCCTGCCCTATCCATTACTTCTAAGCAGTGGGTTGGCCAAACCATATCTTTGAACTCCCAATAGGACAGTTCAGGACAGGTTTGAGTTTAGGTACCTATCATATTAAAAAAAAAAAAAAAAAAAAAATCATATTAATTGATGGCTTGGAGATTTTAGAAAAATTGTTCAAAGCAACAGAAGATTGAATAGGATCATCATGTTGCTTCTTTTTCTTTTTTTTTTTCTTTTTTTTAAGGCCACATTCCATTTCAACATAAACTGTAATGATGAGTCTTGTATGGATATGCTTCCATGTGATCATATTGACCAAATTTAACGTCGAGATAAAAATGCAGCAGAACAGAATATGAACACAAATGTGAGAACCACCGAGCCATCAGCGAAAATGACTTGTTTAAGTGGAAGGCAATGAAATAAGATAAGAGGCCAAAAAACCATCAATTTTGAGAGAAGACACAACAGCACATATTGGAAATCATGTATGACAGTTGCCAAAGCAAGACCCTTTACTGAGTTCGTATGGATTTGTTTTATTTTATCTTTTAATTCGCTTGAAAGCTCCATCTCCAATCTGTGTTTGTTGGGTGTCTTGTTATTCCAGTTTGGTGTCATGCTTGCACTACGAAAGCCAAACAACTTCAAATTCTCTTTCTACTTCGCCAGCTAATCCGCCAACAAAATAAAAATAAAAAGGCAAGTATTTGGGAAGTGGAGACAAAGACAAGAAGAAGCTTAAGTCTCACTTGGACACTTCTTTTTGGTACATGTATCTACCTCTCCATGCTTATAAAACCACAAATTCTCCAAAAACAAGTGAGAAACGTAGTTACAAACTTCCTTCGAAACATTTGCTACGGTTCTGTATTGATACCATTTGAACTGCAGTCTACCTTCTAGACTGCGTAGACTGCAGTATAAATTAAAATATATATATATATATATATATATATATATATTCACTTTCTTTAGGTAATTTTCTTCCCATCAACCTCATAAATAGGAACTAAATCCATCCCCACAAAATATTGTCTCAAATCAACCAGCTGCTCAGAAAGTTAAAACACAACAAAATGTTTTCTGAAACAATGAGTTCAAAACTAAAGCGTGTTTGGATCACAGGACCTTTGATCATTGGTGCTGGACCATCGGGGCTAGCTGCAGCTGCTTGCCTTAAGCAGAAAGGTGTCCCCTTTTTGATTCTTGAGAAAGAGAGCTGTCTAGGATCGCTGTGGAAACGGAAAACATATGACCGTCTAAAACTTCACCTCCCAAAAGAATTCTGTGAACTTCCTCACATGCCATTCCCTCGAGAATTTCCAACATATCCAACAAAGCAACAATTCGTAAGCTACTTGGAAGCCTACGCAAAACATTTCTCAATCGAGCCAATTTTTGGAGCAGAGGTTCATTGGGCTAAGTATGATGCAGCCATGGGGTTCTGGCAGGTGCAAACCAATGAGTCTGAGTTTGTGTGCCGGTGGCTCATTGTAGCAACCGGGGAAAATGCAGAACCACTACTGCCAGATGTTGCTGGACTCGCGGAGTTTGGAGGGAAAGTACAACATAGTTGTGAATACAAGAATGGAGTTGATTTTAGAGGAAGTAAGGTTTTGGTTGTGGGTTGTGGTAACTCAGGCATGGAGGTTAGTTTGGATCTATGTAATAGTGGAGCTCAAGTTTCTTTGGTCATAAGAGATGAGGTAAAATCTTTAATTCAGTCTTTCGTTTTTCACATTTCCATTTTGATGCCTTATTGACTTACAAACTAGTTCAGTGTTCTGTTCCGCCATTTCATTCCAACAATGTCTTCTTATGCAAATTAAAACTAGTTTGTTAAAGGTTAGGTTTTTTAGCTATCCTGATTAGCTCTAAGCCTCTAAAGTCATGTGTCATGTGTCATTTGTTTTTTTCTTTTTCATTACTTATGTTTTTTTATTATTATTATTTATGATTTGCAGTTGCATATTTTGCCTAGAGAAGTGTTTGGTAGGTCTACCTTTGCTGTATCGATGTGTTTGCTAAAATGGTTTCCCGTGAGATTAGTTGATTGGCTTCTCCTCCTCTGTTCACGGGTGATTCTTGGAGACACGCGCCAATTAGGTATCAAAAGGCCTGAAATCGGTCCCCTAGAGCTCAAGAATACTATCGGAAAAACCCCAGTTTTGGATGTTGGAGCTGCTGCTAAAATCCGGTCATGTGAAATCAAGGTTAGTGCTATTTTTTTTTAGTATGTCATATATGCTTAGCACCAACCTTTATCTCACCTCATCATTGTACAGATATGGCTAATCAGCTATGCAATAAAATTTATGCACTTAAAAGGGAATATGAACCACCTACAAAATTAAAGCAATAAGACTAAGCTTTTATTATATAATAACTAGAGCAAATTTTAGTATGCTATTATTAATAATGAATTATGATACTGTTTTTAATACTTCACATTTCAATATAACATAGGGTTTAAACACAAATCTGCAATTTCTTAAGCTGCATGAAATCCTCAGGTGGCTGGTGGTATTCGAAGATTCACAACCAGAGGTGCAGAATTTTTGGATGGAAAAGAAGAGGAATTTGACTCGGTAATTCTAGCAACGGGTTATAGAAGCAACGCAGCATCATGGCTAATGGTAAGTTGAAGACCTCTACATAGACAAATATATACATTTATGAATTGGTACAAGTTCCTCATTTCCTTATTTCTACTTAATATTCTTTATTATTTCAATAATAATTCACAACATTTTTCTTCTATTAGGAGGATGATTTCTTCAACCAAAAAGATGACTATCCGAAAAGCTCATTTCCAAAGAACTGGAAGGGCAAGAATGGAGTGTACAGCGTCGGTTTTACCAGGAAGGGATTGTTGGGAGTTTCGATAGATGCACAAAGAGTAGCAGAAGATATTGCAATGCAATGGTACTCTGAGATGAAGCACTTGTCTCTCAAATTTTAGCCTAAATGTAACAAAGGACAACAGTCAACTAATATTTGGCCGAAGACTTAGTCTCGTTGTTAGCAGTGTGATGTAGACCTAGATCTCAAAATCGGAGCTAAGATATGGTAGTGGTAATGTTCTTGCTGTGGCTTGCACAATTTTAAGTGCATGAGGTTGATTCTTAGCTCTCTATTATTTGTCTCTTTTACAATGACAAAAATAGTACCGAATCATCATCAGACAGGACCGGCTTGATTATGTATATGAAAACGGAATTAGAATATAAAGCATATGGTACTTCTAACCATTACTGATCTTCTTGAACTTAATTTTCATTTCAGTGTCTTTCGTAATTACTATATATGATGTTAATAATGTCTTCGATCTTCTCAGGGCTAATACTACTCATGCACTAGTCTGAATCAACTTTTCAGCAGCCAAGAAATCATATCATAAAATTCTGTTTAGCCACTTGAATCTAAAAGCTTGAATCACCCACTTGTGTTCTATGTTTGTGCTTCTGCTACAATGAAGAAATATCTCTACAAGCAATGTCACGGTTGAGATAAGGCTTTGGTTGTTTTCTTACCTGTCACAATCCATCAAAACTAGTTTTCTTAGCAATCAAAAGCAAAAGTTAGTACAAACAAGTCCATGAAGGAGGTTTTCAAGATTGAGACAAGCATTTGTAGGGTTCTTTGTGCGCATGTAAACCACTTTCTATTCCATTTTGGATTGTTGTGCAATTTTCAAGTTGTCACATAAGTAAAAAATATTAATTAAACCTTGTATCTTTCACCGACGCAGGATGGAGGAAAATCTTGAACAGACATAATTTTTAGCATTATTTTACACAAAATGACTGACCCTGAGACTTAAACTCGTGTCCTCAAAAAGAAGAATGCAACACAAAAAGGTAAAAAACCATCGTTAGGACCAATGGGCCACTACTTCAATGGTATAACCTCTCCTCCCTCGAAGGAGAGGCAACATAGTGGGAAATTTGTGAAATGTGTTGGCCGAAAAGCCCAACAAACAACATTGTTCAAGGAATACAATGGAGATATACATGGTTCACCCAAAAATTAGGGCTACGTCCATGGAGCGCATTGGACAATTCCACTATGAAAAAGATAAAGTATACAATAGAGAATTTCTCTCAATCTCTCTCAATTGCTCTCTCGTGTAGGCACAAATTAATCCCTCTTCCTTTTTCTATTTTCCCTAAAATCTTATTAGAGTTGATATATATATAGTCCTAAACAATAGAACTCAATTTGTCCCACAAGAACTTGCCTTTTTGTAGAGTCCAAAACCAATAAGGAAATCAAATCCCATAGCTTCTCAAGAGAGTTGAACCGATTCAGTTTCACTTGAACCAATTCAACTTTGTTGTCATACGTGGTGCATTCACTGCCCAACTTGGTTCAAAGGCCATTGAACCGGTTCAACTTTGAGCCAAAGTCGAACCACACTTGAACCCGCTTCAACTTTGCCTGGTGAACCAGTTCAAATGTGTCAGTAGCCAAAATAGACTACCAATCAATAAACTTGAACCTCCCAAATCCATCACGTAATCAACACGTGATTAGACTCCACAAAAAGCGCAGCAAAATGTGTGTGAGTACTTATCTAATTTGAACAAGCAGCTAGCTTTTCTTGACTACATCATATTCAACAACTTCCACACCCTTCAGCTCAAAGACAAAGCAAGATAGTGCCAAGGTTTCAGTGTCCAACAATTTGAGTTTTAGTTCTTCTAAAAAATGTGCTGAGATCCCCCACTAGCCCAACTAGGCTGGTCCTTCCTACTTCTGAAAAGATCCTCTGCATCTCCCAAGCTCCATGGTCCAGACAATAAGTTCAGCATATAATTGAATGGACCACCATCTTATGCATTCTAGAGGCTTTGTTGCAATGATTTTTTTGCTTTTTCAATAGAAGTCCTACTGTTGTTAGTCATCGTATTGTGTTTCAAAATTCAGTGAATGAGTGTAACTGTGTAACACAATAAACATTAAGAAGCTTGGACGCTGACCGGGACACTAACATGATAAGATATGGGATACGCTTAACATGCCAAATTTTTTAAAAAGTAAGACACATAGGCGGTTGATATAAATATACATTTTTATTTATATACCGTCTATTGAGTAAGACAATTATAGAACTATTAAATTTACATAAGTTGAAAAATGAAACTATTGGAATATCAAAAAAGATATAGTATATTATATGACATAGGAGTCTGGTTCTTTACCTTCTTTTCCTTCGGTTCATGACCAAGAAGATGAGTGACCAAATCGATTATTGGGCAGTAAAATTTGCATCAAATGACCCTCAAAAGTAAGTAAATAGATCCAAAACATAAAAAATGAAGTTACTATCCTATCTTATCATTATAGTTATATTTTTGTTCATTATATACTATGACAGGTGTTTAATGTCAATTTTTTAAAAGAAAAGAGGTTAGTTCATAATGTTGTTTCTAGGATTGTCATGATTTGTTATATATAAGGCAAAAAGTGTGGGACTTGTCAAGTCGAGTGTCAGGAATGTATTGACACGTGTCGAACAAGTGTCTAATATGTGGTGGACATCTGCTCGAAATAATAAAAGTTATTTTTAAATTATGGACACAGCCATGAAGGTCTATGAAGTATCGATAACCGAAACGAACATAACAACTTCGTAGAAGTGTCCGTACTTCTTAGAATAGAACACTACTAAAATCAAGGACAATAATAAAACATAGTACCACACAGTAGTTATCCCAAAGAAAAGAAGGATGATGAGATGCTAAGAAATAAATACAATAGAAATTGCTCATGTTTCTTCAAAAGATATTTGTGAAGAGATGCCCAAAGTTCGTTTTGCGCTACACAAGCGCTCATAGTTTTTAAAACGAACATTTCTCTCTAGGTTATGTGGGACATTACATATACCCCTTCTAAGACCCAATACTCCGCTAGGGTGGCCCTCGTGGGCTTGTACACGCTTTCCCATTTATATAAGGATATCACAACTCAACTTATTTCCATTTCATTATGAAAGTTGTATAAATACCCATCAGCATATTTACCTCTGGGTGGATCATCCAATTTTAACCTCTTCAAACGCCAACAACCCTATAAATCATAAAGAGCAAGCATTATCATGCTTCCACCTTGTTGATGTACACTAGATTTCATTGTAAACAACTCAGCAATTGAAATAGTTCAAAAGTAAAGTTAGAGGCACACAAAATATCTACTTCAAAAGTAACAATATATTTGGTACCGGGAAAAAGAAAAGAAAGGATGACATCACTCACAAGATAGAAAAGAAAAAATTAGTAACACTATACCCCTCTCCATAGATTTTCTCTTTTATAAAATAAGTACTACGTATAATTTTGGTATTAACAATTTTTTATTAAGAATGCTAGATTTTCTTTTCCTCCCCTTTTATTTCTTCTCATGTTTTTTTGAACGATACAAAACAAACTCATCAAGCTTTAGTGTATTTCTCCAAATCCATCCATATCTTTCTAAAATTTTATACCAAACACAAAAAAACAATATCCTTCCATTTTCTTTCTTTTCTTTTCCTTCCCATTTCTTTCCAAACAAAGTGGGGCTAAAGTTAGGCCAACAACATTTTTCTGTACCTTTTTGTAGACAGCAGAAGAATTTTTATTCAATAGCTTTGTAAAATAAATAATCAGTATGTCATTTATTAAACTAAAATGCTAGACATAATGAGTTGTTGAATAGTAAAATTGTGAGAGGTGAGTGAGCAGAAGTCAGAAGAGGACATCTTTGTCATAGAATGTTAGGACAATGGGCCTAACATGAGGACACCTATGCAAATGCAATGTCTGGACCAGAGAGTTCAAGAAATGTGTTGTTGTCATGAAGCATCCATGGTTGTCATTGCTCTAGGATTTCATATCAAAAATATGTTGCTCAATCATTGCTCCACATAGATAATTATGATAACAAAAGAGGACAAGCTCTTCTTATTATATTTTTATTTATTTTATTTTATTTTACTTGTACAAAATCATTGAAAAGGTGGCTTCCAAAAACATATAAACCACTCCCTGTTCTCATGTTCCCAAGTGTTAGAACTTACTTAAAACTGGTTTAACATGTTGAGTATCATAGTTTTAAAGTATTTTCCCTAAGTTGCTAGCTTGTAATTACAAACTATTCTATATTTTCCTTCCACTTTAAGAAGGATATATTATTCAATGTGTTAAACTCTTTCTCCTTCACTTATTTCTAAAAGATATATATATTGAATATTCAGGTCACCTACTATGAAGTACCCCGATATGATCAAGTAATATTCACTATTTCTCTCAATAAAAAGAAATAACAACTAACCATTCTCTTTTTTTCCATTCTCATTTTTAAATAAACCCATGCATGATGAGATTTTCCTCTTTTCGTCCGTGGACTCAAGGGCGAAGCTACATACAAGCCAGTGGGGCAATTTGCCCCCCTGAATTTTTTTTATTTTTAAGTAATATATCCTTATAATTTTTTCATTTTTAGTAATATACCCATAAAATATTACTTTTGCCCTCCTCGAAATTCCTAAAAAAATGCATTATTGCCTCCAAAAATTTATTTTGATCCCCCTTAACTTACATTCTAGCTCCGTCCCTACATAGACCCATTTTGGATGACATAGGTTTTTTGAAGCCTTTTGAGAAAGAAACAACAATGATGTCAGAAAAATGAGATGACATATTGGGTTTGATTGGACTGGACCAATAGATTGATGATTCAAGATCATTTAATAATTTCTCCTAGGAGTTGATAATTCTTCCATTATTTGACCTGGAAAGATTATCTTCTTTCATTGTGGAATTTTTGAACCACTTGTTCTCTTCATTGGATAAGAAACGAGACAGCAGAAAGTAAGAAATCTGCTAAGAACAAAGTTAGTTTTGAACAAATATGTGGCTGGAAAAGATGAAGCACTTTGCTATTTGAAACCAACCAAACAACCAAATGACAAGTTCTTGTATTTTTGCTTTTTGATGCGCTAGGAAGGTTCCACGCACATGCATCAAAAAACCAAAAACATATGACCGGTGTTCCGCATCTCTAAGTTATTTTAAACATCATTCTATTATGGACGATGACCCAAAATAGAACATAATTACTATTTTTTACAATAATAATGATTACGAAAGTTCTCTGATAACAGGAGTCACGAGCTTTAAAATTGTATTTTTTTTCCTTAATTTGTCAAAAGCCAATATCGAGAGCTTATGGCTCTTTTCATGAAAGAACTCTTAAAAGTATTACCCTTTTCAAAATTGAGATAAGAAAGATGGTTCAATACAATTGAAGAGGCTCTTATTCCCCTATGGAAGAGAAGTATTATAGGTCGAATCTTCAAAAACTTGTTAAGATCTTCCTCGTTCAATTTCTACATCAGAAGTTTTGCTCTGTATTTAATTTAATCTATTACAGTGATTTCATTACTAAAATACTTTTCTTTGAAAAAACCAAAAATAGAAAAATTAGATCAAAATATACCCAAGATATCAACCCATTTACACAGACCAATTCTGTTTCGACCCATCTTGACCCGGCCTATGCACTACCGAATCACCCGTTTCGACCTGTCTTGACCCGGCCCATGCACTACCAAACCATACAAGTTCAAATAAGAGAGCAACATAACCCTTCTAAATAACAAGAGACTTCAGTTTGTAGGCATATAGAAGTCGAACATGTCAAATTTAAGAATAGAAAGGCATAGGAACACCATTCTTATAATTTAGTGTATTATTCTATTTTTTAGACCAAAATAATATCTTTATTTAACATAGTCCAATATAAACGTGACACAAAATATCGGACACATATCCCATATCCTGTCATCTACTCGTGTCAACGTATCCCATATCCCGTCATCTCACGTCTGTTGACACAGGTACTTCGAAAGAAAACATAATAATTAATTCACTTAACCCAAAAAAAACACTAGTAAACACAATAATTAATTCACTTAACCCCAAAAAACATAACAATCACACTACATAGAACAAGGATATAATGACTTCCATAGTTGGAAAAGAAAACTCTGTTCAGCCAAAAATGAAATTAGAAAGACATTTCTAGATTAATACTTGTGTTTTTCTAAATCAGTAAAGTATGGAAAAATGGTTTGGAGTCCAAAACTCAGAAACCGAACAAAAGAATATGCATTCATGAGGTACAAAACCATTGAGTTTGGCAGGTACCTACTTCTCTGTTCTTCAGAACAGTCACAAAAGTGAAACAAGTGAAAAATTACATCTCAAAATTCCATGTACTCTCAGCACTTAATTTTGGCATCTTTGGTTCCTCGTTCAAATTGACAGACGCGGACATCTGGCGGGCATGAAAACAAAAATCAAAGAAAATTATCAGATTTAAGAAACAAGATGTTTAACTGAAGTTGAATTAAAAAACACTTTCAAGCAAAAATATAGTAACTACATCAGAAAAACAAGCATGTCATCTAAACACATAATCAACCACCAAAAGAGAGTTCTAAATATTAACGTGAGATCCTTAATATCAATTTTACTAACTAAACAAAATTTGGAGGTTAAATGATAGTTGTAGGAGGCTTGCATGACATAGACAGTTTAAGCATTACCAACATAGCACTGAAACAAATCAATCAATGACTGGGAAGTTAAAGATACTCTTACAACGGCTACACCTACATTTTGCCAGAAGAGGAGAGTGCCTATCATCATTTTAGAAAGACGATAATCCTCTCCATCGTAACTCTGACTGCAGTGTTAATATTGCAAACTTTGTATAAAATTTTGTGTCAGGATGACCTAATGATATAGGTGCACCCAAAAAAAACAAAAACAAAAAAGAGAAGAAGAAGATCAGATAAGCCTGAGGAAAACAAAATTGATAAAAAGAATATATCGGACCTAAATATATGAATATGTCAGTTGATATATCATAATCAATATTGGTATCAGAACCTTTGTCAAAGAATGACATATACTAAAAAAAAAAATCATGGAATTAAGTGGAACTTTGGAAAACATTAGCAGAGATGTTAATACATTGTTTAGATACATAATTTTGGAAATAAAATATGTTTTAGACAAGAATGTCATGCATAGGGTACAAAATTGAGCTCTAAGAATAAAAACACCCAGTAAATTAAATACTATAAAAATTAGCTATTTCAATTGCAAAATGAAAATATACTAATAATTCACAATCTCTCGTGCAGGGGTGTAAGCGTAACTTGCATGGGTTGGGCGAGTTAAGGGATTCACTCATATTCATCCTAAAGTGCTAAACCTTCAACTCAAAACCAACCCAACCTACACTAAAATCTTATAACTCAAGATGTGTTTCGATTGGAACATCAAGTTCAATTTGTGTTTATATCAGTTCATAATCGGATTAAGTTTTGGTTGATTGCCAGGCCTCCATTATAAATTAATAAAAGTTCACTATAAAAAGTAGAATATAAAATTACTTATCAAAAAAAAAAAAAATAGAATATAAAATGACTGGAAAAAAAGATTAGTTACACATTTTACATGACTAGTAAGGGGAAAAAAATCCATCATTTATATATATATATATATATATATGCACACACACATATATATATATCAACTCGAGTTAGACTGCGAATACAACCCGGGTTAGGTTCGTGTTACCTAACACCTCAACCCAAATTGGAGAAATTATTAGGTGGTCCGAGACCACAATGTCACATGTGGTCCCGAGGCCACATGGCATGATGCGTCAGTTTTAATAGCACATCAGTAAGTTGCGAACAAAGGAAACAGCTAGTTACTTTATGTTGCCCCTCATATAAGTACAAGATTTCAACACACTCTCCCACTCACTCTACAGTGACTGTAAAGACCCATTTGCTTCTATTTTCTTTGGTTATGTAAAAAGACCCTCTCTCTGTTCTTTGTTTCTTCTCAACATGATCATCCGGAGAAGATGAATATGCAATATCATCAACACTCAACAGCACATGCATACTCAAGACTTAACGTCTTTCACAAGCTATTTCATGCAATAAATCCTTTTCCAAGTATGTGCTAGGAAGACATCCAGTACTACAATATCTACCAGCGAAAACCTTGTTCACGTATTCAATTTATTAAAATATATATATATATACATATATATATATATATAAACTCATAGTCAAAGCCTGAAGAAAAATACAGTGCAGAATAACCAAACTCAAATTAGTGGAGAAAACTATTAAAATAGTTCCAGAACACAGAACATATTAATAAAAAATAAAAGTAACTAAAATCTCATGTTTGTATAGTGTATAGTACATATTGAAACCCACTTGCCCACTTAATCAAACCCTAATAAACAAAAAATTGCCACATTAGCACTGAATTTCTCAAAAAACTGTTGGTACGTAACCCTCCCTCCAAAATAGAGAGGGGAATGGGGTTGAGAAATTGCCTAGATTCTTTGAGGTTGCAAAATCGATGGCAAATGAAAGAAAATTTTGAAAAGTTCAGGTATGTAGTTTTTTTGTTTTGTATTTTTTCTTTTCTTTCTTGGGTTAAATGGATCTGTAGCGATTACCTGCCTCAAATCTATAAAGCAAAGTTTTTGATGGAGAGAAGGGAAAACAAAAAGTGACGAAGAATGTGAGAAATTGAAAAGGTAGCGAGAGATTGAATAGAGAGGTTTGTCTTCTAAAAGGAGGTATAGAGAAACAGTTCATTTTGAATAAGGGTTCAGACCTACCTATCAGAAAAGAAAAGAAAAAGAAAAAAAACAAGAATAGAGTCCAGACCTACCTTAATGGAGAGTCTCACGGCGTTAAACTGAAAGAATCTGTTTGATGATGCAATAAGTCATTTATAAAAATAGCTGATATGGCCTTTTGGGATTGCTCGGGGGTGGTTGCAGATTACCTAATAATTTCTCCCAAAATTGGTTCTGTTTGAGATTTCTCAACCCAGTCTAAGCCTGAGTTTTGAAAACACTGTCGAAACTTGTTTAAAAAACAAAGAAACAAATTGTATTCGGATTGGACATCCTTTGTATCCCTATGATGCATTGTTCCTATTCCACCATTTAATGTACCTAGAACGGTCGCAGTCAACTCTCACTGCAGTGATAAAGCTAAATAAAATTGAACAGGTATAAATATATTATGATTTTGATATCCTATATATGTAAGATAAATAAAGAGTTGAAATTGGCATCCATTCGAAAACAAGAAAACCTCTTCACAGATACCTAGTGATGCAAAAACCGTAAACAAGAGTCGACTATACCCATTAAAGTTTTTCATTCCTTTCATTGGGTCAGAGAAAGACATCAAATTATGCAAATTGAATCCATCTTCTACAACTTAATTCAAATGTCACCTATTAATATAAAATAAGAATATACCATACTAAAATGGGGCAGCAAAATTACACATGAATATAGTAAACATCTGAAATGCGGTATATAAAGAAAAACAAGGTTTCAAAATCACTAAAGTTGCCATACCTTGAAGGTTCCATTAAACTTGGAATTCCTCGACCATTCCAATCCCAAAACCCTGCTCGACGTCTGATACGAAGCCCTTAACATATCATCATCATAAACCTTCTGAGACACTGCAAAGTCCCATGAATTCTTTGCAAAATCATAGCACGGCTCGAATGTCGTCCCTCCTCTATGCATATAACTGTACTTCACCTTGCTATTCCCAGAATTGAACTCATAACTACCGGAGAGCTTGTTAGCCGGATCGACCACAAGACTCCCGTCCATCACAACCCGGTTCTCACCCCTCCCGTGAGTGTAAGTCAAGTTCAACGGTTTATCCATAACCCTAACCGTGTTCATGAATTGAAACCGAACATCCTACTATCACAAACCCAAACCAAAACCCTAAATCTCTGCTCGATAATAAATAAATAAATAAAAATTATACGACAAAAACGAAATCTAAAATTAGAACCAGACCACAAAACCTCCAATTAAGTGAGCAGGATTTCACTCTCCGAATTTATTTAGAAGATATTTTCAACATTTTCAAAACCGGAGTTAGATAATAGAAGTACAATGTATTAAACAAAATTTTCTTTTTTCTTTTTCCGGTTCTAATTCCTGTGTTTTCTCAGCAACCAAACGGAGGGTAAAGTGTTAGGGAATAAGTAATACCTTTTTGGGGACGTTGTAGTCGATGACGAACGAACCGGGCTTCTCTACGGAGAGAGAGAGACTGTTCAAGGAAGAGCCATCGAGGGAAGTGGCGTCGGACATTGAGGCTCGCAGCTTGACATCGCCGGCGTTGACGGCGAAAGTGCCGGCAGCGCCGCTCTTCTCGGTGTCGTATTTTCCGTTCAGCGAAGCCTTCATCATCTTTGCTATATTATGTGTGTGTTTGTGTGTGCGCGTGAGAGAGGGAGGGTTTTGGAGTTTTCAAGGGATTGATGAGTGTGAGGTGGAGGGAACGAGGAGGGAAAGAGACAAACAAACAATAAGTGGATTCGATGTTGCCCCTTGCAACCTCCATCTCTCGACCAATCATGAAGTGCCACATCATTAAACTGGAGAGTAGAGAGATGTAATTGGGCTGTGTAACTGAGCTTTACGTGAGAGTGATATGGGCTTAGATGGGCCACTGGCCCTTTTTTCCTTACCCACTTAGAGAAACAGAACAGCCCAATGCTAGCTTCATTTTATAATTTGTGATCGGGCCAATGATGAATCTTGAATGAATATTGTTGTCATTATGTTTAGTATCTCTTGCGTTTGCCACTTTGCCCTTGGAGCTCTGCTTCTACTTTTTATTACTTATATTGTTCTATGTAACAAGGTTACAAACTAAATCACACAATCATTCGTAATGAGCGTTGTTTTTACGTTCCGAGCATGTTCTTGTTTTCGCTCTTCGTGCGTGCTCTCAATTAAATTCTCACTATTTATAATTTAATTTTACCTTTACGAACTTCGGCTCTCGAATTCGCTCCCCCTTCACTTTATGTGATTTAGGTTACAAATATGAAGTTTTGTGTACAAGTACAAAAATTTGAAATATTCAGTGAAGAGAGAATCAGTGATTGAGAAGGAACTTTAGACTTTGGAGGGTTATGGTATATGCCCCATATACAACTTTTGTGAATTTGAATCATTTATTTTTTTACTCTAAAAGACGAAAAAGTATCAATAAAGTAACCCCTGTAGTGAAATAGGTAGTTAACCACTATTGATTTGTCAAGAATTTTTAAACAGAGTTTCGTAATCTTTTATCTTATTTTAAAATTATACTGTGCATAACGAAGTTGTTGGGAGTCACTTTGCAAAGCTTGTCTACCTGACGGGGAAGGAATATAATAATTTTCACTATTTATTTTAGATATTTTTTTTGGATGTGTTTAATTTTATAAAAATTTAAATTAGCACAGAGCGAATTGCTAAATGCAAGCCGAATGAGGCCGATAAAAAATAGTAACTCACTAGCCATACCGGTTAGAAAGGATTCAAAATAGTCACAATTAGAAATCACATTTATGAAGATATACACTCTCTCTCCTTGTCTCAAAAAGAATGTATTGTTCCCTTAAAAAGTTACTAACTTAAAAGATATAAAATATATTGTTTGAAAAATATCAATTTTTTAAAAGATTGATAATTGTTCTAAGAATCTTCGGACTTTTGAGAGTCCTAAGACTTTTATGTGTATTTGAATCAGTTTTATACATTTATTAATACAATTGAATGAAGGTCGCGCCCATTTATCTCCAGTAATAATATGATGTGTTTCCAACGTCAATGAAAAGTAAACCATCCAATGATATTTAACATTGAGCTAAATAAAATGCGTACTCCTCTCTTGTAGCAGGTTTGTTATTTTCGGATATTCGTAAAGGGCGATAATGTGATAATTCAGAAAATATTAATAATGGTTCTCTATAGGAGAAGTAGAATTTTTCCAATAACGAACAAAATTTAGAGATTTGAAAATTAGAAGACGTATCTTGGTTTTGATAGCCAACCACTTTGTGATATTTATAGTTCAACCACACCATCTCAAAATTTCTATTCTTACGGAAAAAAACACTATCTGCACCTTTATATTTCGCATATTCTAGATCCTAATTCGCACATTCTCTGAAAATTTCAATTCTACAAAATATCAAACAATGGTGTATTTCCCCTAGATCTTAGATTATTTTTATACAATTCTTCACAATTTGTTTAAAATAATCTAACTAAATTTTACTATTATGTACAAATGTATATACATATTTTTGTTTTGAAAAAGAAAATATTATGAGGTTGATTCACCTCTCTAACATCAGTTTAGAACGAACAATTATTTTAGAAGGGCTAAAATAAAAATTGACAATTAATATGAAATTGACCGTGACAAATATACGAGTGAAAAAATAATAATAATAATATAAACATGTTCTCTTCAAATGTAGAAAGTGAGAGATACGGCTCATGTTTCGAAGAACCCGGTGAGTCTATGATTGACCCGAAACTAATCCGATAACGACGGAAACAAGAAAAAAGAAAGGGTCTCTAAAGATAGACACCACCTCTAAGACGCCAATGTGACTTCCCAAAAAATCACGGAACTCAAAAGAAAACATCTGCAGAAGCGAAGGTTTGAAACGGACAAAATGTGTCCATAAGGGTAAAATGGTCTTTTTAAAATAAAAAGTGTATGTTGTCGTGCATACCATTGAATAGAAAACGAAAAATTAATAAACTTTCATTCAAAAATCTTTTGATTTGGAGTTAAATCGAAAAATATATGAATTTTCGAAATTTTAGAAAACTTTGTCAGAAGTGCTTACGAGCGAACTATTGCTCTTAGTGAAGGATGCATAGTGACAACGAAAGGTGAACAGTTAACAGTGCCTGAGCGATCGCTGAGGCCAGTGAACAACGAATTTGCTGCCAGCGTGTTTTGTTGAAAACGCGTGACAGAAATAAATGAGTGTGTAATTTCTCCCCACTAAAATAATAAAAAATAATTGTGAGGTGGATGGACTGCCTGACTTGCAACCTCCATCTCTTTAATAATCCATCAACTCCATCAAGTGGGCACATCATGAATCTGGAGAGTAGGGTGTAATTGGGCCACAACTGGGCTAAGCAAGTCGAAGTTCATCTGGGCTTAACTTGAGAGTGGGATGGGACTTGGATGGTGTTACTGGTGTAGTTCGGCTGTAACTGTGATAAGGAAGTCCATATTCAACTGGGCTTTGGTTGAGAGTGCTAAGGGCTTATCCAGTCTCTACTCAGGAAACAACAGTCAATTTGTCAAGTCCAGACTATAAAAGTACCAAAATAAACATTTACGTAGCTGGATCAGGATCATCTCTAATCCCACAGTGCCTCCATTTGTTCCATTTTTTGTATCCCAACACTTTCATAAGGAACATCCCAACATTTTCCTACTATACATCCCAATAGCTTCCTACTATGCATTCCAAATATGGATAACGTGGCCATTTCTGGACCACTCATTTGAAAATGGAGTAAATGGAAGCACTGTTCAACTGGAGGTGATTTTCAACCTTATGTAGCTAGGTTTACAAATCAACATTTTGTCATAAAAGTACCAAAATTTGAAATTAGTGAACACTGACTGAGAATGGAACTTTGGAGGGCTATAATTTATGAGCTATGAAACATTGAAACGGACAAATAATAGGAGTACGATACGGTAGGAACAAAACAAGCCCCGCCAAATTTTAATCCCCCATTACTTTCACTCACATAATTTATTATTTAAAATTAAAGGGCCTTTGGTTTAAAGGTATAACTTTCTCATCTTAAAGAAAATGAGAGGAGTTCAAGTCTGGGTGTGGACAAAAAAATGTGCGTTTGCTTTACCATTCAGAACAAAATAATTTATTATTTAAATTATTATGTGCCTAACTGCATGTTATCATTGTGATGTCCTTAGCTTCAGTCAAATCACTATTGTTGAATATCTATTATGGATCTGAGGCACATTTTCTATTAGGAATTATTGTATCATGTTACTCCTTATTTGTTTTTACATTCTATTTTTGTTATCCTATCATACACTGCCACAATTATATATATATATATATATAATTTTTTGTCAAGATTTGAGGGTTTGAAAATTTCTTCTGTCATTTTTAAAAATAAATAAATTGAAGCGTTTCACGACTCTTTATTTCTTAAAAATTTATTCAACAATTATATATTCATGCATTTGCATAGTAAAGCATTAAGAAATCGCCGAAGTAGTTTGCCGCTTCTATCAGAAAGGGAAAACAGAGTTCGCG
This sequence comes from Cornus kousa, assembly GCA_025631255.1. Classification (NCBI taxonomy): domain Eukaryota; kingdom Viridiplantae; phylum Streptophyta; class Magnoliopsida; order Cornales; family Cornaceae; genus Cornus; species Cornus kousa. The sequence goes on from JAOTQH010000046.1 coordinate 6,906,542, forward strand.
GTATGAAGATAAAAAAGTAATATTACTAAAAATTAAGAGTATAATAACTAAAATTGAGGGTTATGATTATACATCAAGACTCATGTAAAATGTTGGAATTTAAATAGTTACAGTAAAATGTTGGAATTTAAATAGTTACAGTTAAATATGAGTTTCAATTTTCATTTTAAAATGTTTTTTCAAATCAAATATCAACCAGTCATCTTTATTTTAGAGATTTCAGATTATATACCGTTGGACAGTAATCTATCTTTTAGGATTATTTGACATCTTTATTTTAGGTTATTTCAGACTACCTAGTTTGCAATTTTAAGTAATAGTATGTTTCTACTCGCTTTTCTTGAAAGCCTTGACATTTAAACATTAGGATGTTTATCTTATTCTTCATAGACAACCTCTTCATATTTATAGCCAGTCATACAAAAATCACACCTTCTCTAAATATTTTCCATTCTTACAAAAATATTTTAAATCGTATATTTCTCATATTTTAGACCTAACCCACACATTCTCTAAATATTTTCCATTCTTACAAAATATCTTCTTCCATTCTTACAAAAATATTTTTGTATAATCCTTATATTCCAGATCTAAATCGTATATTTCTCATATTTTAGACCTAACTCACACATTCTCTAAATATTTTCCATTCTTACAAAATATCTACAATTTTATATTTAAGATATTTTAGATCTAACTTACACCTTTTCACTTTTCAAAATTTTTCCATTCTTATAGAATATAATGGTACTTTTTTTTTCTTCATAGATCTAACTCAAACCTTCTCTAAAATTTTATATTCTTACAAAATATCTACAATTATATATTTCTCTATTTCTAGATACTAACTCACATCTCAAAATTTTTCATTCTTACCAAATATGTACAATGGTATATTTCTCATATTTTAAATTCTAGATTTTTAATACATACCTGTTTAAAAAAAATAAAAAAAATTAATGAGGATAATCGCAAGGACACGTGTGTGTGCGTGTGTGCAATTTTTTAATGATAAGCAAACAGTTACTTTGTTTCAAAAAAAAATTTAAAAATACCACTAAATTATATTGTTGTTGGTGATTTTATTTATTTATTTATTTTCAAAATTTAGGATCTGGCATGCATTTTGTTTTAGGCATTTTGTTTTAGGTCAAAACAGAAACAGTATTTTTATTGTAAGAGTATTTTGAAAAAAAAAAAAAATCTGAAGCACGTTTTGAAATGATGTGTAACGTCGTAAACAGAAACATGTACCGTAATTATTTTGGACCTTGAAGAGTTATCAAAACAAGAAAAAAAACATCTTAGTGTTTTGGTTTTGGATCACTGTTTACGAAGTGTTTTAGCATTGTGTAAAATAAAACAAGGTCGCATTAAAACACGTTTTTGTTACCAAAATCGATACTGTAGTAGTCCAAAAACAAAAACAAAATAAACAAAACGCATGTCAAATGAAAACTTACTCCCTCCTTACTTATTTCATTTTATTTGGAGTTCAAATAACATCTCTGTAAAAATGGTTATTTGTCCCACGTTAGATTTGGAAAATGATTAGGTATGAATGGATGAGTACGCAACACTACTTAACGGTTTGAATTTTTAAGTAAATAGGTTTAATAGTAATGAAATAAAATAAAAAAACAAAAAAAAACACATACTTTAATTTGGCATTTATGGTAAATCATTCTTACACAATCAAAATTCCCTCACGCCACGCGCATTAGCAGGTTGGCCCAAATAATCAACCGTCCATACAGAGACTTGAATCCACCTGATTGAAGTGAAACTGATCACATCACTAATCCCACTCAGTCAAAATCGGAGCTAGATAGATGTAGTTGGGCCCACATCACGAGGCGTGACAAAACTGTGGAAGATCAGACGGTGCAGATCGCTCGAGGCCCCAGAACCAAGACTGACGCGCCACTGAGTGTATAAATAACAGCAAGATGTGTTGCACACGAAATATATTGATTTGGTTTCACCACCCACACCAGTTATGGGAAGACGTGAGCATTATATACATACTCGCATTGGGGCGATGAGGAATCCCTGATTAATTCTCTGCTCCTCACGAAACAAACCCTAAACAGACACAATCACAATCGTTAGAGAGACGAGATAAGGTTGTCTTTCACTTTTGCTGCTTTGGTCAGTCAGTCACACAGCGAGTTAAACATGGAGAGATAGAGAGAGAGATTCAGACTGATAGATAATACATTCAGACTGATAGATATTACAGTACATTAGATGATAGTTGTCATGTGTCTTTAAGTTGAACTCTGAAAAGGTGCCCTAATTCAACATGATGAAGACAATTTTGTCATGGATATTGAATTCTTGTACAGGTGACAGGATTGATTGAGAATCCCATGGATCCGATAAAAATTCTTGGATTATAATTTCTAATTAATTAAATTATTAGGTCTAAATAGAGTGTAATTACAAAAGAATGAAACAGATTCTCGTGGGAATTTTAAAAGGAACAATTGAGTCGAGTCAAGTCGTGTCACGTATTGAATGATTTGAGTTGGATTAGTTTTTGAATATTTGAATTTGGTCTTTAGATTATAAATTTTGATCTTAGTTTGTAGGTTCAGCTCAAATTCCTGAGATGATTAATTCACAATAACAAGATTCACGAATGCAATAGGACTGTTGTAGTGCGACTAACTTCAACTTGATTAGGTGAGCCCATTTTTTGAGAACTGAATTATTCTATTGTTATAAGAAATGCTTTAGTCATTTCATTCTTACATGATGGATAAGAAAAGAGTCACAGAGACATGAGAAGATAGTTTCTGTTGGATGAAATTTTGTGCAATCGAGAGGTCATTATTCGTGTTGTCGCCTTGTGGGCTTGGTAAAGCAAGGTTGGAAGGTAAACCAAGAAATTATTAGACGATTTTGGATCACAATCAATTAAATACAGACTTTTAAATTGAGAAAATAGTCTCATAAAAATGTATTAATGTACACACAAATTTTATAATTTTGCAAATAGAAACAAAATTGGGACCAAATAGAATATTTTATTAATTTATAAAGATGAGGTACAATCCTTTGTAATAATATTCTTTACAAAGAAAACAATCCTTTGATTCGATTTCCTTTTTGTTGTTGATTGGATCCAAGGGCTACACGAGCTTATTCTTAAATCACCGTAGAATTTGATTAAGAACGGTACATTGTTGGATGTGCTTGTTGTTGATCACATGTAATAATATTCTTTACAAAGAAAACGTCTTTTGATTCAATTTCCTTTTTGTTGTTGGTTGGATTCAAGGGCTACACGAGCTTATTCTTGAATT
>JAOTQH010000046.1:6909952-6920460 GCA_025631255.1 Cornus kousa
GTCTGGGTGTATTGGTGGTATTATCTTGGTGTGGTGGTGGTTCTAGTGGTGTTTGGGAAATATAAGTATGGATTGGCCATGTTTTTTTTTTTTGTTTTTTTTTTTTTACTGTGGTGTTTAGGTTTGGTGGTATACAATTATCTGGTTATTTAAAAATTTTTATTTTTATTTTTATTTTTATTTTTATTTTTATTTTTATTTTTATGTTGTGATGGTGGTACAAGTATTATTATATATAAACTAAATCTATATGTATAAAAGAGATGAATATGTTAGTTTGGTCCATTAACTTTGATTAGCGGAGATTAAATATATAATTTTATAATTAAAATGGTGTTATTAATCAGTCCAAGGGTTAAAAGATAATTTCACGTGGCTTCAAAAGTTTGGACGGAGTGTCAATGTAGAGAAAGTCATTGATATAGTAGCTCCTATCCAAAGTCCAAAGTCGGGATTAACTCGGCAACGAGTTAGGGTTACGATCGAGTCTATCATCCACCCACGTCCTCTATAAAGTATAAAACGCGCAGCGAAAACCCTTCACAATCTTCGCGAGAGCTTTCGGACTCCACCGACAAATCCATCAACAGTCAAATCAGTATCGTACGACTCGGCATTCTGCTAAAACCCTAAGCTGCTTCGATCTCTGCAAATATGGGGGATAACAAAAAGGCCTCCACGCGCAGCGACAAAGCCCGCGCGGCGAAAATTGCGGCGGAGAAAATTGAGGCGGCGGAAATTGCGGAACTCAAACAGGTACTTCTGATCCAGTGAATCGATGTTTATACCAATTCTAGGGTTTTCTTCGTTAATTTCGTAGTTACGCGATAATCTTCTCGTAAACCTAGGTTTTGTTTGAGTTCAATTTGATATGCGTGTTGGTTATATGGCTTTGGCATATCTGATACTAGATTTTGTGTTGTGGATTAAAATTTGATTGTTGATGCAAGGAAATATGGGATTAAGTCTGTTTGATTACAGGCGAACAAATTTGATGTCTTTTGTATCTTTCTATTTGTTGCATATGAATGCCACAAGGGCATCTCATTTTGCCAAATAGTAGTTCATCAATTTATTGAGTTGAATTATATTTTGTCAGAATTGAACTGTGTAATGATGGAATGTTTTAGCATTGTTTAAATTTTGTTTTCTCTGATGTCACAATAAGTAAGATGGACATCAAGCATGTGATTGTGTTTTTTTTTGAGACTTGTAAATTGTATATTTTGCTGTTTGAAAACCCCCATTCTTATTCTAGGCAACCACACACACATACTGGAAACCCGTGCAGTATTCTAGGCAACCACACACACATACTGGAAACCCGTGCAGTATTGTAGGATAACCAGACTACGTTACTAAACATTACTCATATATTATATAGTTTTTCGGCTTATTCCAAATGGTTGTTTCAATATAATTTTTTCTTCTTCTTCTCAATTGCAGATAGCGAAGAGTCATCCCACTGGTTTGACACCCAACATTCTGAAGCTTTTTGAACCCCGACCTCCACTGGAGTATAAACCACTTCCAGAGAAGAAAAAATGCCCACTGTATACAGGTGATATCTTCAGGAATTGAATTGTATCAACCTATCATTAAGTAGTTCTGTATCGCCCTAAAGTTACTTTCCTTTTTTTCTCCTCTTTCTTTTCAAAGGTATGGCACAATTTGTCAGTAACTTTGCTGAGCCAGGAGATCCTGAATATGCTCCACCTGTCCAAAAGGCTGAAACTCCTGTAAGATCATGACTTCTGCATGAAACCATACTACTTAGTGATTTGAATTGGATATTGATCTGACAACTTTTTCATATTTCATATTGATTTTTGTATGGTGTAATTTCATATTTGATTTTTATTTCCCAATGATAATGGCTTTTGCAATCCATAGCAAGGAGGATGTCTTATTTATGTTGTTTGACCTTATCGTTAATCATGAATTACTTCTATTCTAGTACTTCCCCATTCGGTTCTCTGAAGTGTTGCAAGTAGGTCTATGTACTCATAGTTGTATTTGTTTATTAAATAGTTTTAGCACTTTTGACTCTTAAATTGGACACGTCTTTGTAGAAGTGGTGTTGCACTTGTTAATATTGAAGAGTGTGCATTTGGGATACAAACAAATTTGTTTACTCTGGTTGTCATTGCTTAGCCTACTTCACTTTCAGGGGAGGTCGACCAAAATTAACATGGAATGAAGTGATAAGAAATGATTTTTAAAAAATTAAATTTAGTAGGAGAAACGACTTATGAGAGAAAAGATTGGGAAAAGAGAATCCAAGTCATGTGGTTGGCCCCATATGTACAGGATAAAGGCAAGGACGATGATGAATAATTTTGCTTTCGAGGGCAAAATTTTGGAGAGTTGCTACCTTTGTCAAAGGGAATATGGAAGATTTTATGGAGTTCGAAAGTAAGTTTGCAAGTAAGTGCCTATTAGTGCACTTATAATGTAAAATTCACTAGAATCTTTTTTATAAGTCAAAATTTACTACATTTTCAACCTAGAATATTTTTTGCTTCTAATGATCTTATGGGACACTAATGTTGTGTTCAGTAGGAAGGAAGGAAGAGGTGTAGAGAGAAAATGAGAAGGAAAAAATGAACTTCCTTTATTCGGTAGAGATGATAGAGGGAAAGAAAGGAAAATAGGAAGAATGACCCATCATTCTTCCTTTACAATTTTCTTCCTCCCAAAAATGGGCAGAAGAAAAGAGGGAAGACAAGTGAACTACTGGACTGTTATAGAAGTTTTAAATTAAATATTATCCTAAAATATGCTAGTTTTAAATTACAATACTATCCTCTATAAATTATAATATTATAAATATTATTGGATATGATGGTAAAAACAATTAAAATGTTCTCTTTACTTCTCTCTTAGCGAACATAGGAAATTATAATCTTATTCTCTTCTCTTCTATCCAACGGAACAAAAAGAAGGAAATACACAATCTCTTCTCTAGGGATGTCTCTTCCATCCCTTATTCTCTCCCTTCCATCCAATATTTTTATTTTCTACTGAACAAAGCATAACTACATCGTTTACAAGATTGGCCTTCATTCCAGAGAATTTATAATTTTTAAGAAGTATAACTTTGACCATGGTCAGCAATTGCCAACCATGAATTCTGGTAAAGGATATGTAATAATTGTAGTCAAGTTGGATTTAGAAAATACAGTAAGTTGCAAGATACATGATTCAACAATTGGCTTTCTACCCCCGGTGCACCAAAATCATGATCTGCCATAGTAGTTGTGGAATGTGAATTGATTTCTGCCTTTTAAATCAGCAATTGTATCAGATAACTTATGGCACGTGAATTGATCGCAGCATTTTGAATCCGCATTTTCTATCAGATAACTTGATTGGTCTTCATTATTTTTACACACCATTAGAAGATGTTCTGCAATATTTTGGATGAATTACACACACACACACATATTGTATGTGATAAAATCTGCAAGTATGGGTGAGTGGATGATGCATGATTATGTTACATGGCTGTAGAAAATTTATAATCGTGGACTAGACATCTTGGATTATTTTGTGATACACTGTTGCATAATGCGTCTCTCAAGCATTCTTTGGTTGGGGGATAATTTAATTTTGCACTCTATACATCTTTGTTGATTCCTTTTGGTGGATTCAGGCACAAGTAAGGGCTGGAATCCACAAGTTACGGCTAGAGGAAGGGTCAAAAAAGGCTGCCGAGGAGCTTGAGAAATGTGACAATGCATATCACCCTTTTTTATATTATAAAGTATACACTAGTGAAATTGATATCATGGAGTCATGGAGTTAACAGTTAAGTTATTTTTGTTCTTATACGTCGTCTTTGCAGATGATCCTAATAGTGACCCAAATATTTCTGGAGATCCATACAAGACACTGTTTGTATCTAGGCTTGTGAGTGATATTGTCCCATTCTTTATCATATTTTTAGTGTTTGTCCAATATGTAATAAATATATTGCTTGCTATTAATTACTTAAGAATTTTTCTGCTTTCAGAATTATGAAACCACCGAGAGCAGGATCAAAAGGGAGTTTGAAGCTTATGGGCCTATAAAGCGGGTAAGTATTATAGAGCATCCCAAGGGGGGCTTAGGTTATTGCCTTTTGATTCGGTAAGAGATTCACTTGTGTGCCGTGGTGGCATAGGTCTCTTTTCTTATTTCATTTCAGAAGTTTTATATTTTTGGCTCTATTTTCAAGCTTTTGTTTTTTAATATTTTATCTCTATTTTTTTATTTTTTATTTTTTATTTTTTTTTAGAATTATATATCTACAATTTTCTTTTTCCCAAAATTTGGAAAAGACTTTGTTAAGTTGAGATATATATAATATTTTGTTCTTCATATAAATATTATATATTATTTTTATTGTTCTTATTTCAATTCTTCTCACAGTAATAACTTCAATTTTTTATTTATAGAGAGAAAATTTGAAGCTGAATAGCTATGAAACAATGACTTTGGTTTCTTAAAGGAGTCAACATATTAATTTAGGCTTTTATCTTGGCCGAAACAAAATCCTTTTCCTCAGGATTCTTACAAATAGAAATATTCCTCTGGTCAAGTTCATATATTTGGCCACTAAACTGTGTTTTGGGATTTGTCTTGTTCATCCAGTCAGAACCCTGATATGTTGGTGATTTTTTTTTTTGGCAAATACTTGTTTATATGTTCTCCATTTTGGCAAACTTCATTGCAATTATTTTTTGTTGTTGTCTCAAAAAAAAAAATTTGTACTTAGATGGTATGCACAACTAATGATGCACAGTCCTTGTTCTATTCGGCATTTGTAAAAAGTTTTAAGGAAGAATGAGCTTATTTTTGCTGTGAAACATAACTGGTGGAGGGTCAATTGAGCTGGTAATAATTGCACAGGTATCGTTGTCTATTTGCCTCTGGTAGTGTATGGATTTGTTTCTCTCTCTCTGATACAGTTGGATTCAATGTCTTCTTTTGGATTGAGTATTGTGTTTAAGTTCTAGGTGCTGTTCTAGTATTAGATTCATCATATAAGCAGTATTCCTGGTAAGGGGTGGTTCTTTTGTTCCATGAATGATATTCCCGGTTCATAGATTTTCTACCAATCCAATTGTAAATATGGTCCTTCATCCTGCATGGCAAAGCTGGGAATTTTAAGTTGAGCAGAGCGGTGATGCATTGTGTCTTTTTGGCCATTATTTGCAAGCGACAAAAGGGGACTGACAACTTTTTCCTTCACTGGGTAAAACATATAGGGAGTATTAGCATCTCTTTCTTTTATTTTGATTTTTTGTACATGCTGTACGTGCTACTAAAATTGTACTTTTGGCTTTAAAGGGTGTCAAAAACATATCAGCAGTTGAGAAGACTTCCCTGGTATTTCATATATTATTTATAATTGCTTTGTTATTTAGAATATATTTCCCTGGTAAGGGGAGGTTTGTATGTTGAAAAATTGGTAAATTGGCTACTACATCAATTGTTCTGCAACTCTAGCGGTGGTGGTGATGCATCTCGCCTGTGGAAGCTGTATGATTTTAAGGTGAGCACGGCTAATGAGGCATAGTGCCTGCCCGCCGTGCCATTAGAATTTATCATTTCTAAAGTTTTCAATAGAATTATCAATTGATAAAGTTAATAAGCATCTGTAGTGACACTCTGTTTCTTTTCTTCAGATTTGATTCTTCTTTTGTAACTGTTGCTTATTATCTTCTTCTTTTTTTTTCCCCTCAGATTCAATTGATTACTGACAAAGTCACAAATAAACCTAGAGGCTATGGTTTCATTGAGTATATGCATACACGGGATATGAAAGGTTTGGTATAATCTATTTCATTTATTGATCTTCTCTCCGATTTGTATTTTGTCTTTGAGAGCATGTGTATGTCTTGCAGATGCATATAAACAAGCTGACGGGAAGAAGATTGATAATAAAAGGGTCCTTGTAGATGTTGAACGTGGTAGAACTGTTCCAAACTGGCGACCTCGCAGACTTGGTGGGGGACTTGGAACCACTAGGTTTGGAAGCGAAGAAGTAAACCAGAAATACTCTGTGAGGTAATTGGCCTGCTTGCTACATTTACACTAGCCTCTATTCATGACAAAAGAAACGCGTGAATTGGCTTGCATGCGGTATAGAGTATATTTGCTAAGAACTTTAGTCATATGGATGATAGAGATGATGATTTAAATAGAAAATAACTGTAACTGTATACCTGTGAGAGAGTATGCAGACCTTTGGGATTTTATTTCCATATGAAGGCTAAAAACAATTTTGCATACAATTTGAGAGACCAAAATTTTGAATTTCAGAACATTTTGCACTTTTCATTTTTTAAAATAAATTTATCATTCTTCCTTCCTTTCATTTACTTAAGAACCTGGTTATACACCCCTCCCCCATTCTTTTTTTGGTCAATTTGTGTAGTGTTTTCTTCTCTGGTGGTGGTTGTAGAAGAGTTTTCATTCTGAGAATGACTTCCTTCTCTGACATGTCTGTCCTCTTGCTCTTTCATTCCCTCTATTTTTTCACAGTTTCTTACTTTCCATTTCTCCTCTTCCCAATTTTTGGCATTAAAGGTATTAGTTGCTTGGTGGTTTCAGTTTGGCTCCATATGTTGGGTATCCACCAAACATATATTTTTTAATTTGTTATTTTGGACTCCAGTACTAAGAGTACAGCATCAAGAGCGTGCTGTCTACTAAAAACTTCGTGTGGTAGCTGTCTGTGTATATTCAGTATGATTATTTATTAAATGAAACAACTTGTATTAGGTCAGAATTCCTCTTCTTTATGTAAACGTGGTAGTTTTTTATACATCCATTATATTGGTTTTAGTTACAAAGAAGCCATTGAAAAATTTAAATTACGGTAAGATATATAAAGAGGTGATGATAGATACCTAGTGATATTAAATAACTGAGACCAATTGTGATGAAAATCAAGCGTGTAGTTGATAAACTTTCTTTTCTCATTTCTCCTCCATTGGGATTGTTTTTCACTTGGTAATAATACTAAGGTTTACTATTAGGAAATAGTACCACAACAATTCTGGTTCGTTTGGTTGTTTATGTATTTTGTTAGATGCGATCTGTAGGGGAGGGGATAGCCTAATGGCAGGCTCTCACATCACATGGTTAAGTGCATGTGTTCCATGGTGGCCTATGCGGTGCTTTAAAGTGACATCACTATGTGTTATTATTTTTGAGGTCTTGTGATTTTGTAAAGCATTGTAAACTGTTTTGGCCCCTTTTTAAATGCTCAGAGAGCAACTACAATCAGGAGCACCACCTCGATCTGAGGAGCCAAGGGCACGAGGGGACCGGCATGAAGTCAGGTAATATTTCCGTTCATTATTTTGTTCATCTTTTGTGTATTCTAGGTGTTATTGTTCATGGTCAAATGTAAAAACTTTTTAAGGATAGAAATGATACTGCTACATAGAGCTGAGTTTCTAAATCCAGGATCTGCTACATTACAGTCGACAGGAATTATAATTTGTTAATTGCACACTGTTTGCAAATTAAGCAAATTCTATAATGAGAAACCTTGATGGGTTGTGTACGAGATATCTATGTCTTACTCATGTCAGCAAATGGTAAATGTGTTTGTTGTTGAATTACAATGTTTCAGGCATATGGAAAAATCCCGTTACAGGGGAAGGGACAGAGAGAGAGAACAAGAGAGGTTCCATGATCGCTCGCACGACAGACCAAGGGATCGTGATCATAGAGATGATAGGCATCACAGAGATTGGGACAGAAACAGAGACAGGAACAAGGGGAGAGACCGTGGTCGAGACCGCGACCAAGCACAGGACCGCGACAGAGCTCGGGACCATGGTCGGGACTATGATCGTCGTCAAAACAGAGACCATGATCGTGATCGCCATCGAGAGGAGGAGAGGGATAGGGATTATGAAGTCGGGGACCCTGGACGTGGTCGTTCCCGTGATAGAGGTTACAACTATGACCAGGTGGAGTCAAAACAGCATCACAGAAGGTCTTATGAACATGCTGAGCCTGAGAAGGATCCTGGATGGTACGATGAGCCTGAGCATGGGCAGAGGCATGCAGATGCTGAACACCACCACAGACATTACCATCGGGATCGAGGACAACATGATAATTTGGATGTCCAGGGTGATAAGTCTGAGCCGCGTGAAAGAGAGAACTCAATATTTGGATTTTGAATATCGGCGCTCCGAGAGGTCACTTTCTCGTACTACTAAGCAATTTATGTTTCCTTTTGAACTGGTAAGGTGACCTTCTTTATATATATAATATATAAAACTCTCTGCATTCATGTTTTGCTACTGATCTCATGAATGAGTTTAGGGGACTGGCTTGATCAAGCTCAAACAGAAAGTGGCTTGGGGCTCCTAGATTTTGGGTTCCATTATTTGCCCTCTATGTTATTAGGACTCTGTACTATGTGTGGTTTTCAATTTTTGTTTTTGATGTTTGAAATAAAAAGAAGGAATTTTATGATGCTAATATTTTCTATCTTATGACTTTTCAATTTTTGTTTTTGATGTTTGAAATAAACAGAAGGAATTTCATGATGCTAATATTTGCTCTCTTATGACCTCTTTTGCATGTGAAGTAATTTTGGGTAAAGTTGCTCACGGTTGCAAATCGATCCGGATATTTCCTAAAAAAATGGAACCAAAATTGGAACCATTGCAACTCGGAACCAAAACTGTAAAATATCAATCAGGATTCTCTTTTGGTAGTTATTTTCACAAACATGAGAATAAATTGATGATTATTTTTATTATTTTCTAATATATATTTGTGAAATGTATATATTTGTTTTTCTTTATTTTGGAACTGAAATTTTGAGGCCTAATTTTTTGTAGAGGCATGCTTATGTGGTGAGGGTGCACAAAAGAACCGTAGAACTGTGAGAATCAAACCGGAACCGAAGCTTCGATTCCAGTTCCAAATTTAGGAACAGTCGGCATGAGGTTCTGGTTCCAGCCCATGGGAACAAGTTCTCATACGGTTTTGGTTCTGGTTCTGGTTCCAGCCCATGGAAACCAGTAAAAACCAGAGCCATATATATATATATATTATATTTAATTTTATACTAAAGAGTAAACTGGGTTGGACCTTTTTTATATTAAAAAGCGTGAAAAACCTTTTTTTTTTGGTTTTTTGCCCAAAATTCCAGATCTCTCAGTCCTCGCCTCCATCTTTGTTCTCTCGACTCTGAACTTGCCCTCTCTCTCTCTCTCTCCAATTGTAAACTACAAAACCTACAAACCTACAAGAATTAGAAGTTCAAAACCCATATATTTCAGATCAACATATCATTTCAGATTGTTCAAAAAATCAAAAACCATATCTTTCAATTTCCATCTCCCGTTGTTCCTATTCAGGTTCGCAAACTTAAGCAGTTGTCCTCAACTCTCAAGCTTCCCCCTCTCTCTCTTTGCAACTGCTAAACTTGCCCCCCTCTCTCTCTGCAACTGTAAACTACAAAATCTACAAGAATCAGAAGTTCAAAACCCAAAAATTTTAGATCTATCTGTAAGAATCAGAAGTTCCAAACCCATATCGGCAATTTGGCATATCATTTCAGATTGTTCAAAAATTCAAAACCCATATCTTTCAGTTTCCATCGTCCGCTATTCCAGTTCGGGTTCGCAAGCTTTAGCCGCCATCTCTCAACTCATGGTTAACAGTTCGGTTCCAGTTCGATTCTAATCTATACGGTTCCGGTTCCGATTCCGGTTCCGACCAGAACCGTAAAGAACCGAATCGTGTGCACCCCTATCATGTTGCCCTCCTAGTACAAGGGGTATAAGTAAAAGGAAAATAAATGGGTGGGTATGTAGCACCCCAACAGTTTATGCTCATGGGTAAATGAGTAAAAGTCCACGTTACAATTGGTATTAGAGTTAGATTCAATCCTTGATTCAGTGCCACGCCAAGCGCCCAACCCAAAAAGTGTTCGGGTGAGTCATCAAGGTAGGTAAGGTGGCCCAGCCGTAACGAAGGTGTTGCGAGTTCATGTGAGGGAGAATGTTATATGGGGTATTTGTCTCACATCGAATCTTGATAGAAAGTGAAAGGGGTATGTATGAATGGGTAGGCAACACTATCCAAGGGAAGACATTATTACCCAACCTTTTATAAATGGGCAAACCACCTCTCATCTTTTCATTTGGTATGCATCAATTAGGGTCAGTTTGGTAGAGTGGAAATGGGAGGAAAGGGAAGGGAAGGTGATAGAGGGGGATTAAAAATTTGTGTTTGGCAAAAATTGTTGGAAAAAAAAGGGAAGGGAAGGGTTTGGAGGGTTAACTTGTGCCTTCAACAGTAAATTTCTTAACCTCCCAAAAATGGGAATGAATGAAGGGAAAGGGAAGGAGAGGCTTGGTGTGTGATTTCAGATGCCAATCTTGCCCTTGATTAGTTAATTTAGCAGTTGCAGATAAGGGTGCAACTTGGGCAGGCTAGCCCAGCCCAACCTAAGTCCAGCCCATGAATTTTAAAATCTGGAC
>JAOTQH010000046.1:6920560-6937218 GCA_025631255.1 Cornus kousa
GACCACCAAATTGGAAAGTACAAACCCAATCCATCAAGTATCAATAATCACATTGCAATCCTATTTTAGGAAACGTAATGCATTGGACCATAAAATAAATTTTATTATTTAAATATATATATATAAAAATTCCAACAGTTTAGGCTCTGAAACTACTTCATACGGGAACCAACCCAAATGGGCCCTAAAACAGAGTTGATACTATTTGCATGATTGACTCCCGCTTAAGACATACAATGTTCAAAGCAGTAGCGTGGAAGTTACAAAATTTAATTCATACAATGTGAGAGTGAAAGCTGGAGTACCAGGAGCGAGAGCAGAGTGAGAATTAGAGTACCAGGAACAATGGCAGAACAAGTGTTAGAGCGAGAGCATGAAAATGATAAAATCTAAGTTATCCAGAGTTAAAGTTGAAGTACCAGAGCGAAAGAGACACCCATTAAAAAGAATTGTTTGAATTTTCACCCATTAGTATTTTGCCTACTATTTCAAATTATGCGCACAAATAGAATCAGGAGATTCTTTTTTCAACACGATTAACCAAAAAAAAAAATATATTACACGATTTGTACTACACTAGTTGAATTTGAATCTACATCGCAATTTTGTTTAATCTAATTTTTTTTAAAAAAAAGTAACCTTAGGCAATTCGTGTTACATAAATCCAATGTGGATCCATCTAAACTTATAACTCCTCATTTTGAGAAGGAAAAAAAAAAACAAACAAACAAACGCATAACACCCTATATATTTTTGCCGGATGACAAGCACTTTGTGAATCGGGATATCACCAACTTAAATCTCAATATTAAAATGACATTGCCAAAAGGAAAAAAATAAATAAATAACCTAATTACGTAATTTGTAGTACTACCAATCAATTAAAATTATCAAATTTTCTTTATAATTTTTTTTTTTTTTTTTGATAAGTTAAATTTTCTTTATAATTGAAAATAACAATTCCTTGAATGGGGATACTATAATTTAAGTACTCGGGGCGCTCAATACTTGTTCAATAAATCGTTGATACTACAGATGTACTTAATACGCACATATATATACACATATATTGTTGATGTGTGTGTATATTTATATATAGTATATACATATTAACGAGTTTCAAATCATAATTAAATTTGGCTTGTTTATTTTAGGAGTCGATTTGAGTTGAGGTTAAATAACTTTGATTCATTTTTCAGTTAGGAAGCACAGTCACTTTTACAAAGCATTATAAAATAATTGAAAAATAAAATATTTATTACTTCTTATTCTTCTTTATTTTTTTTTTTTTTTTTTTTTTGTCGGGAAGGCAATCAACTCGAGTTCAAACTTAACTCAATAGGATTAACATGCCTATCTTGTTTATTTCCCCTAGCCAATCTTGATTTAACATTTAGCTAAGTTAATCAAAATCCCGATTCAAGTAACTTTGGGTTAATTTTTATTTCAGATCTAATATCCGAGGCAGAGAATTGTACCCCTTTCAAGAGATTCTCATAAGACTGAACACAGTTCATAGTACTACAGAATATAGTATTATATGCATATATATGTTGTTGTTGTTGGGAAAGTGCATGTGAATCATGATAATGAAGAAGCCGCCAAGAGCCATTGAAACAACCATGAAGCTTCTTCTTAGCTTTGCAACAAAACGGTCTGTCTAACTACTTATACTACTACCTATTATAAGCTGACTAGGAGTACCTACTCCTCACTTAAATTATACCCTTTTTTAGGATTTTACCTCATACAATGTTGGTGCAGTACTTTTCCTTAGTTGTATTCCTCGAAATTTCCTGGAAATCCCATTTTCTTGTTTGTTTTATCTTCTGATTCTGATATACATAAGTTACCAAAAAAACACAAGTAAAAACAGTATGAATAACACCACCCTATAATAACGTGTAGTATGTATATACATCGTATGTGAGGTTAGTTTTATCTCACATCTAGTATATTCCAATATTGCTTGTGTGGTAGAATGATAAAAACTCACCAGTAATAAAGTAAATTTCAATATAAGATAAATTACTTTGTGTAAAAGTAATGTAAAGTTTTTAAAAATCAATTTCTTCTTCTCTCACGTAAGCTTGAGTCCTCAAAACAGAGATCATACCACCTAGGCCAAAAGCTTAAATCATAGGCGCAATGTTCAGCTAAATATTAAAAATATCCTCGTGTTGAAGCTAAAATTTTTGATATTACTATTAACCTCCATTGTTTGAAAAACAAGGTCTAAAAATGGTACTCATTTCATCAAATTATCATCACTCAAAATGTCCATTTCTCACAACTAGTGAAACTAGTTTATTCCAACCATCTATTGAAACAATAGTACTCTTTAGCTTAAACGAAAAGGTACTAAATTAATCTTTTTTATGTCAAGACACTATCAACTGAAGTGAAGCTTCCATTGTTGCCAAAACTGTAAAGTATTATTGGTAACGAAATCATAATCTTGAAAAATAAGGATCAAACTAATCCAAGGTGTCACATTACCATCAATCACGGGCGTGACCTATAATGCTAGATAGGTAGACTCTGACGAGAACAAATCCTCAAAAATAAGCAACCTCACACCTCCTATGGTAGTAGATTTCTTCACACACATTGCACACACACATAGGAAAACTTGCAATCTGATCATCACTCTAATTATTCCAGACAGTAGGTCACTTCAATCTATAGTTATATATATTCCAATCAGCTAGTATCTCCTCCTATTGAAGATTCTTGTACTTTTTATTTCTTTCTCAATACATATACATATACATATACATATACATATATATATATATATATATATATGATACACAAGAAGAACTAGACTCAAATAAAACACATCCATTAAATTTGTTACTGTGTGATTCATGTACTACCATCCTATAATTCTTTTACATTGACTCTGATCTTTCAACTAACCTCCTCTTTTTGGTGTAAAAAATGTCATTTTCAAAGCCTAAAAATCCTTATATAATTATAATTCAAAGAGGTGGGCCCCAAGTGTCGTGAACAAGCAGAGAGAATGTGTAGCAGAATCAGAATGCTGGGGCAGTGATTATAAGTTAAACTAAACAGCTTCCACGAAATTTCCAAGAGGTTAGGGAGCAGACAAACTCTTGGATCTGCTTCACGCTCTTCTCCTGCAATTTCAATTTTAACGTTGGGTGTTGAAAGATGAATCATATGATTCATCATTTCCATATTTGTACAGTAATACAGAGTTTGTACGCATCAATAAAGACATTGCAACAAACTTTGACAAAGTTGTACAGATTTTAAAACGCAAAATTTGAATCTTATTTATTTACAGTCTTTTCAAGTTTCTCAGTCTTTATCTCTATTTTTTTTTTTTCAACATGAAAACTATATTATAAATTCAAGTTTGGACCATTACATAGAAATGGATCCGAGGTCATATAAAGGACTGTCTTTCCATACCAATCTATCTTACTTAATATCCATATATATATATATATATATATATATATGCAAGCAAATATATCACGTTTGAAAAATAGTGCATAATAATGACTAACACAAGAAAGAAGAAAAAGAAAAAAACTTTTTTACTTGCATTCCAAAAGATTAAGCATGCAAAGGACAGGTTCAGGTAAAAAATTACATTGAGAATTTGAGGTAGGGTCTAAAACAATTCAACTTGGAAGCAGCAATAACTGTTTATTACATTGAAAAAATACTTTAAAAACATAAATTACCATCTATATATTTTTTTTAAAAAAAAACAATACTGCCAAAAGCATTTCAACATGCTAAAACACATATTTGGGTTAAGTTTGGATTTAGTGATCCACACCCATACCAGTTCTAACGGGTCCAGTTCCGTGGGTCAGGATCCGACTTCACCAACTTTAGCTTATAACTTATTTTAATAAATATAATAAATAAAAGTGCATGGTTGTTTGTCGTATCACTGAAGTTGATAAGAGCAAAATATAGGAAATATTTTATAAATGTAGACAGCAAGCAACACGAGTGCCACCACTCATTTAACCATCTATTCCTCCACCTGCATGCTTGTGGAAGGATATATAAAAAGAAGAACAGGCATACATAGCATAAGAGATACACACACAGTAAGAGCTCTAATCTGCGTGAGCTCTAATCTGGGTGAAAAAAACCTATATAGCTCTCCGCCTTAGAATATCTTATGATCAACATGGCTTTATTGGAGATGAACCCGAGGGCCAAGGCAGTTGCAGCAACAGCAGCATGGGTGGTCTGTTGGAGCATCTTCACGGCAAGTGACTTGGGCAATGCTGAGAGACTCTTGAGAGCCACCGAGCCAGGATACGCGGTTGAGAAAGAAATGAGACATGGATTTTTTGTCAGGGTGATTCATTTCTTCTGGCAGAGTGGGAAATCTTCTTATGAACATGTGTGGCCGGTGAGTCTTGCTCATAATTCCTTATACTTCTCTACTGTTAACGGCATTTTGATGTCCTAGATTTACTGTTTATATTACTTTAAGCATCTCTAACTTTCCCTACCACGTACCTTTCCTTCGTGTTTCTAATACTAAGTGAACGCTATACTTCTATATTTGGTTAATTCAGGAGATGCAGTTTGGCTGGAGACTGGTTGTGGGATCGATAATTGGATTCTTTGGTGCAGCTTTGGGAAGTGTTGGAGGCGTAGGAGGCGGTGGAATTTTTGTTCCAATGCTTACTTTGATCATTGGTTTCGACCCCAAGTCTTCTACAGCCATTTCTAAATGTATGCAACTCCTAAGAACCTATAACCATTTTGTTAATTTGTTCAACTATTCTATGACATATATATAAAACGTTCATGCACCATGTAGGCTTTCATGCATGCAGGTATGAGTACGTACAGTTTTCCTGCAGTAAGAAGTACCGGAAATATTAATATGCATGCATGACAGCATCACCACATATAACAAATGTAAATACAAGTGTAAAATTCAGCTAGCATGACCTAAAGCACGCAATACAATATTCGATCCTATACCAACATTTTTTTTTTCTTCTATGAAGTTGTCTTACTATTCACACACTTGATTCTTATAATTTTTTTCTAAAAGTAATGATTTTGGGATCACAGGTATGATCATGGGTGCAGCAGGGTCAACAGTATACTTCAATTTGAGACTAAGACATCCAACATTAGACATGCCTCTAATAGATTATGACCTGGCATTGCTCTTTCAACCCATGCTCATGTTGGGCATCAGCATCGGAGTTGCCTTCAATGTAATCTTTGCCGATTGGATGGTCACTGTTCTGCTTATCATCCTCTTCATAGGTACGCGCAAAAAAAAAATTACATAAATTTTCATCAATTTCTTTACGAGAAACAACAAAAGTAAATAACCTGTACCATAAAGGAACATTATTACATTTTTGTACTTTCTTTTTTTAACAAAATTCAGAGGAGGTCATTTAAATTTGGGTTTCAGGAATACTATCGGTTCAATTTTGAATCGTCACCTGAGTGATCATGGTAAAAGTTATGGCTCTATATAGGCAACCTCGTGTGTTCAAATTATGTCAAATCCAAAATAGAAACATATCATTGCACCCCACTAAAAGAGTCCATCGTTTCTCTGTTATCAATATTGAAGCTCACTTTTTTCTTTTTCTTTTTTCGTTTCTTTTCATTTCCTTCTATTTCCTATATATGTATGACCAGCCTATAGAACACCAAAAAGATGCAGACTTTCTTGTTAAAGTATGTAGTAAAACAAGTTCAAATATTTCATTAGATTTTCTTCTTCTCAGAGAAGCTAACAAGGTGAAATATAATTGTGATAGGTACATCAACTAAAGCATTATTCAAAGGCATAGAGACATGGAAAAAAGAGACATTGATGAAGAAGGTAGGTTTCACTTACTATTTATACAGGTCTCAACGGATTTATTTTTCCTTTGCCGCTGGCTTGTTAATGAGGAGTTTGAGATTTGTGTCGTTTTCAGGAAGCAGCCAGGCTGGAATCAGAATCCAAACCAGTTGGTGAGTTTTTTATTGTCCCAGCAAAACTTACTTGTATATACTTCAATTAACTACATAGAAAGTTCACGGTGAGAAATGGACTGGCAGGAAATAATGGACAATAATAGACTTGCATATTTCAAAAGTTATGAAATTATATTTCTTGCGTATAGGACTATAGTAGAGTAGAAAAATCAACCACCTTATACTCTGGCCTCTCGTATGAGAGCATTAAGAAAGAATAAGGCCTCTCAATTGATTGAATTATAACCCAAGTCCAGTCTGTTTTAGAAATCCATTAAGGATTAGAGTCCACTAGAAAGTAACAAGTTGAATTCAGATACAAGTCAATCCTTCCGTTAGAACTTAAAAACAGTCCAAATGTTAAATAATATCACATATAACATGATAGAACTTAAAAACAGTCCAAATGTTAAACAATATCATATATAACATATTCTATATTAGTAATTCAAATTCAATAGTTCTAAACCAAATTATCAAATCAGATGTTCAATTTGGAAACAAAAAATAAAATACCCAAAATCCAAGCTCCACTTTTAAAGATTCACCCAATTATCAAGTTGATTGATGCTGATCATGTCTTACTACATCATTTCTTGACTCATCCCAATTCCCAAACCAGCCATTTTCAAGCTTGTGTCATAGAGATTGACCTCAAATTTATGATATTATGGAAAGTTTATAGACTATTGTCACAAAGATGGACAATGATGCTTCCCAGCATTTTCCAGAAGAACAGTGAGAGCCAAAACCAGAAGCAATGGATTGAAACTAATTCCCTTCAACCTATTTTTGTTCGATTCTTAGTGTAGTGTGCCGCTTGTCTACTACATGGCAGGAGGAACTTCATTATTTCACTGAAATACCACTTGCCTTCAAGAAAAAAATGAACTATGTACCTTATATTACATAGTATGTTCCCCGTACCCCAGATTGAGAACCAAACAAATTGTTACCTGGGAACTAGAAATTACAGAGGATGGAACCCACTCAAATCATCAGGCAGCAGTGTGTCACAATAAGTTGTCTGAGAAACAGCATTTCATAATTATACTTCTTTCAAACCTAAGTAATTACCAATTTTGAGTTCTCCAGTTCTCAAATTACAATTCTTCCACTTACCAACCACAGAGGGTAATATCATTACATGAAGGAGGACGCATCATTTTACAAAAATGCCCAGTGCTTCTGATGGCCATGTAAACAGAATTCTTCGAGACTGTGATTAGAAAAATTCAAAGTATTCCACAATCAACATTTGACAATTAAATAGATCAATACTAACCTCTGGAATTGCAGAGGGTTCTGGAGAGGAATACAAACGACTACCAAGTGGTCCAGCTGCTTCAGTAGATGAAGATGTAAGCCCATGAATTTCTCAATTTCTTCATAAAAATTCTCTTTTCAACTTTGTTAAAATTAGTTTCTCCTTGTTTGAGACATCATAATCTCCATTCAGGTTCCCTTGATGTACAACATATACTGGAAAGAGTTAACACTGCTGGTGTTTGTGTGGATAGCTTTCCTTGCTGTTCAGATCATTAAGGTAAGTTGTTATTCTCCATTTGTACTATGGAACAAGGTAATTTAGTTTTTTTTTTTTACCAGCCTTTTTTGAGTTTCCATCTGCTCTGTTCCATACTCCCAACCACTGAGATGAACAATTTTTAATTTGCTGCAATGTATTCTAGTTTTATGGGACCTTTACTCCATAGCATTGAGAAGTTAAGCAAGTTCACCTGTCTTTCTATCCAATATGCCAAATTGCTACTATACATAAGTTGCTTGATGTTTTAACTGAACATAATATTTACATGAATCTATATGCAGACATATACCGTAACCTGCTCCATTGCATTCTGGATCCTGAACTCCTTGCAGGTAATATATCCAACCTGAAACAGTTACATTTCTTTTGTAAAATTACCAACAGCATACATGCATACATCTGCATGCACACATATCCATGACCATGCACACGTGCACAGAACTTGAAGTCACTATATGAGCTTGAATGAATAACATTCTAAAGAAGAAATTACCTGTGATGAACAAAATATGAGAATGATAATATGACAATAATAGTGAAATAGAGGCTGCACTTAAAAAGATGATTATAAAGCGGTTTGACCTGTAGTAATTGGAGAACTTTAAGAACTGTAGGAATTGAATGACTAAGAGAATCAATAAAAATTATAAAACAAGGAATGATGCCTAATGAATGGAGAAAAAAAGTATCTCGTCCCAATATATAAAAATAAAAGGGATATATAAAATTGGGGTGACTGTCGAGGAATTAAATTAATGAGTCACACAATATAATTGTGGAAAAGGGTTATAGAACAAATATTAACGAATGAAACCACAGTGTTCGAAACTCAATATGGATTTATGCCAGTGAGATCTACTATGGAGGCCATTTATTTAATTAGGCAATTGATAAAAGAGTGTAGAACTAAACAAACAGTTCTCCACGTGGTTTTCATTGACTTAGAGAAGTCATTGGATAGAATTCCAAGGGAAATAATTTGGTGACCTTTACATATAAAAGAGTTCCTTAAAACCTTCTAAACTACACCAAGGATCAACACTTAGCCTACACCTATTTACACTAGTCTTAGATGAAATAACGAAGATATACAAGAAGACATTCCATAGTGCATGCTGTTTCCGATGAAATAGTTTTGTTGGATACTTACAAATAAAGGCTCGGAAAGTAATAAATTCGCGGAACCACTGCCAAGTAGTGAAACAAAATTAAAAAGGCCCAATTATAAATTCAAGCATGAGGTAGTCAATAATCCATACAAATTTATTAGTATTAAATTAATCAAGCATTAAAAATAGCAAATAGGCATGACAATTTCAACCAAAACAATCAATTCATTATCACCTCAATATACATGCATAAAACATCTCAATTTTACCATAATAGTTATAAATATATCTCAATTACTCTTAATTATCTCAAGCGTTGACAATATTTAAGAAAATAAGCAAGCTTGGAAAACACTAAACAGAGGGCACTTACTGTAGGCACCCAATTTCCCACCTTAGGCATTTTAGGAGCACTCACCTAAGGAATTCCATAAGACTCAGATGATAAACATTCTGTGATAATCTATCAGTTTCAAGGTCATCCTGGTTCTACTTAAAACCAGCAGACCATTACCTAATTGCAGACTGAGCAAGCTTTACAAATCAAACATCAAATTATCTGAAGTACTAAACCTTTTCAACAAAATATTCCTATGCTGTTCAGGTGCCTATTGCCGGATCTGTTACGCTTTATGAAGCCATATGCTTATACAAAGGCACTAGGGTGATTGCGTCCAAGGGAAAGGAAATCACAAATTGGAAGGCGCATATGCTTTTTCTTTACTGTTGCTGTGGAATAGTAGCTGGTATGGTAGGTGGATTGCTTGGTCTAGGCGGAGGCTTCATCCTGGGACCCCTTTTCCTTGAACTCGGAATTCCTCCTCAGGTAATTTGAACTGCTCATTATGCATTTGCTACTCTAAAGGATATTCACAAAGCACATGGAGTTAAGGAAAAACAATAATTATAGGAAGACCCAAATAAAGGATACTACAGTTTCCAATTAGATATCCCAACTGCAACTAAAATTGAGCCCAAACTGAATTCAATTGCCAAATCAAGTAATTGAAAAATGGCCACCCTTAGTAACAGTAATACTAGAGCACTGTATTTTGCAGCCCTGAACAATATGTTCCTGTAATATGTGGTTCAAAGTAAGTATTAGTTTGATGAAGTTGTTCTCATTTGCAGGTAGCAAGCGCAACATCAACCTTTGCAATGGTATTTTCATCGTCCATGTCAGTTGTACAATATTACCTTCTGAATCGTTTCCCAGTCCCATATGGTAAGTAGCAATAAAACGTAACAGTATATAATTATACTGAACAAATTCTGGATGCCAGGAGAGGTTTACTTATTAAATTGTAGAACCAAATACTAATTTTGCTTATGACCTAAATTGATATTAAAATTGAATCTAATAACTATCTCATTTAACCTCACAACATCTATGTTACCATATGTTGCAGCTGCTTATTTTGCTTTAGTTGCTACTGTTGCTGCCCTTGCTGGCCAGCATGTGGTGAGGAGGGTCATAGCGCTACTTGGCAGGGCATCCATAATTATCTTCATACTGGCTTTGACAATCTTTGTGAGCGCAATCAGTTTAGGTATATATCGCTTTCTTATTTTATGTTAATTAAATGGAAGTTTATATTAGCAAAATGTTAAAATTTCCTCCTCCTTTTTTTATTTGCCTTTGGCAGGGAATAAATACGTTAACTTTTTTTGCTGCAAAATGCAGGTGGGGTTGGTATAGCAAATATGGTAGAGAAGCTGGAGAATCGAGAGTACATGGGGTTTGAAAATTTTTGTTACCAGACTTAGATATGCTTATCCTGCCGCTGTGGAATTTCTCAAATAACTATATCCACACTATGTTTATCTTTACATAGTCAACTATTTATCCATTTATTGTCAAGCAAATATCATTACTTCTTTATGTTTATTGACGCCCTATTCAATGTAACAGTTTGTCCTCAACCTCCACAACAGAACTCCATCACGTTTTCTGCCTCTGTTAGTAATTATTCTTATGTAAAAAACTTGGCAAAGACCTTTGTTTGAATGGTTATGTAAGAAAATCATTCTGTATAATATTAGTAAACCAATGCCAAGGCTTTACATTTCTTTTATGTTCTTGTAGAATATTTACCATACCATCCTCCAAAGAAATGGTTCAATAGTTTAGAAAAGCAGAGGTATATATTCGTATAACATATTAGGGAACAGTTTATTAAATAAAGTTACTGTGAGTTTTCTAAAACACTTAGATTACCTGGAAAATTAAACTTCCAGCCCCTAAGCTCCAAAGTCTTGTTGAATTATGGAACATAGTATCACACTAGATAATCTTGGATTAACCTAAAACTGATTTCCGAGTAGATTTCACCCATAATAGTTATAGTCAACCTCCAAGGGCCACGAGGCACGTCTGGAGTAGATAAAATACTGTATTGTGAAGAAATTTTTGACCAGAAAATCAATCCCATTATTTTATCAATGCATTCTCAAGGGGTGTGAACTGCATTTACGTTGAATAAGGTACCCATGCACCAAGAGAGAATGAATTCTTCTTTTCAGCTTATAGTTAGACCCAGGAACTAACTCTCTGGCTACTAACACGTAAATGGTAAGTTGAACCACGGCCAGGCTGTTTTTATGGATCAAGGAGAAAGAGAAAGTGCATCACATTAGATGATGAATCTTAAGACAACCAATGAGCTATGTGGTGTGGAATAATTGAAGTCACAGTTTGGGTGGCCACAACAAAGGGCACAGGAAACACTAACATTCTGGCTCACCCTACTAGTAACTCAAGAAAAATCTAGAATGTCGCAGGCAAATTCCTTTGAGCATCCTTAACAAAAAAAATCCATCATGCCACCCAATATGTTTGAGAAATTGGGAAAACACCGCTCATGCTTTTTGGGCTCCTTCACAGTGATCAACCAGACCCTTTTTTCTTGATAAGTACAACAAACACCCTCATGTTCCAATTGGAACTCAAACCCTACACCGTCTCGATGTGCAGTGGCTGGAGGTTCCACTCAAGCTAGACAACTGATTTTAACCTAACCCCGCTTATGTAATTAATGTTATATGAGTTATAAATTACAAAGTGCAAGCTGAACCTCCTCCTTGATGGCTTAATCCGCCCACACACACACACACATTCAAAATGGCACACACTAAAAGGCCTATTTTTTATTTTTTTTAATAGCTTACTTGTTTGATATTCCATTGGAAAACAGTATAAAGTAAACTCAACACTCTCTATCTAATTATAATAGGACTATCACCTATGGTTTGTGTTGTCTCAGTTTTCATAATGCGAGTATTCAACTAATTTGAAAAGTCCTACAATCCTTATTTAGGTCAAGTGTTTTGCATTTGGGGCCTCCTTAATGAAAATTTGTATTCCCTTCCTTCCCTAAATATTAAATTGTTTATAATCACATCACATCAATATCTACTTGCAATTTTTGTTTATTAACAACAATTCAACAGACATAAAATTGCATTGTCAATATAAATCATATAAACAAACGCAAACTGATGTTCGAAATTTAACGTACATTGTTTTGTGTAATCTTCGCCGTTGATTCTTGAATTAAGGATTCAGAAGTTCCACATTAAGCTTCCAAAACCCCCCGTGAAATAGTGAAACTTCACTCTGTGACGGTAATGGTGTTAGGTTATGGATATGATTTTATGGCGAAGTCCCTCGATTTGGGGTTTAAGATGATGAAAGAGTGATAACGACGGTTAGGGTTTTGGTTGGAAGAAGTTTCTTGTTATGCTCAGATGCGCCTGCATGATGTGTACAGGAGCTTGTGAGTTTAAGCCGTTCGATGCCGAAAGAGGTGCACTTAAAGTGATTTGTGAAATTAAATGCCGTTCAGTTATGTAGAAATAACAGAAAATGAAAAAATAAATGAACAAAAATTTAATTTTTTTTAGGAGTTTGGTTGAGAATGAAAATAAAAAATTTCAATTGTAAGGAAGAAAATTTTTAGGACGGGCTCGGTTTGTCACTCATAAAATAATTATTTTATGTCTAAAGAATTCAAAATCTTAGTTTAATTTTCTAAAAATTACACTATAAAAAATCCTAATAGGTCTCTCAAAACAATTTTATGTAACTTAAAGGGCTAATTCTATAAAATAAAATAAAATAAAATAAAAAAACAACTACTTTTAAAGTTTGATCATAAATTTTCAATCACATTGCCCTAGTAATCGTGTCATAACAAGCTGTAAAATGTCAAATTTAATATTGCAATTTAATATTAAATTAAAAACTATAATTATTATTTTTTAAACTACAAAAGCACCCCTATCTTTGCCTTCCTCTTCGCCCTCTCCTTTTCATCGCTAAACCAAAACCACAACCACCATCCAAACATTGTCGAAGGAGAATGAGAGAGATAAGGAAGAAAAAGAGTGAGTGTTAGCGGCTATGTACTACAATGACCCAAAAAAAAATTGAGATTAGGGTAGAGAAGGAGGTTTAATGATGAGGATAGTTTTATCAATTAACAAGACTAATATTTTGTAAATTAATTAAATTATATAATTACAAATAAATATGACATTTGAAATCACATAAATGTCATTGTTGACGAAACTATTGACCCGCATACAATTGATATTGATCAAAACGGAGTCAATATAATTTATCCAAAACTCTATTAGTGCTGAAATTTCACCAAGGACGCAGTGTTACTCAACTTTTATCTTACAGTATTTTTAGTTGTAACATTAATATTACAATTACAGTATTTTTAGTTGTAGCATTAATATTAATATTACAATTATAGTATTTTTAGTTGTAGCATTAATATTACGAGTACTTCCTTTGTCCCAATATAAATATTCTGCATGGAGAATTCAATTTTTTATGGTAATAGTGTTTTAATAGTTTTTTTATTATATTAATAAAATAAAATTTTAAAGATGTTTGTACTTGTTTAGTTAAAATAATAATTTAAAAATATTATAAAAAATAAGTATATTCAAATGGGAGGTAGTATAATATTTTGACACGCAAAAATTTACCACCAAAATTCTCTCTGGCAACTCACTTTCTCTTGGATCAAGATCATCACATCGTATCACAGACGAATGGGACAATGAGAGCGTTATGCGTTAACTTTTTTACCCAATAAAAAAGATCGTGGGAGCAACCGCATAATGCGCTTCCCCATTAGCTGAGCCTCAGAGTGGGTAAGTGGAGAATGAAATCAACTAGTAGTAGTAATTCGAATGCCAAGATCCGTCCAGTTTCCAATGAAATGGGCCTCATCTGCATTGTCTCATTTTGACATTTTAAAATATACTAAAATATAGTATGCATTATTGTAAGTAGTGTTAGATAGAAAACTAATTTTTCTGTGCCATTTTGTTTGTTAATACATAACAACCCCATCCTGATTTATATTAGAGATGCACGAGATTGGATTCGATAAAATTTTAGACTAAATCAAAATCAAATTGATTCCAACTATTCATAAAAATTTGAAATCAAAATTAAAATCGGAATCATCAAATCAAACGGTGATTATGAAAACAAATTTGAGACACGAATCAAAGGAGGACCAAAAAACTTCGATCGATCGAAGATGACGTGACATCAAAATATCTTCTGGGCCTTATCCACTTTGCTGAGCTGGCACCGCCTTAACTTCAATCGATCGGGATTCCCTGTCTCAAACGGCACTCAAAAATTCCAAGTATAGAGAGAGGAATCAAGAATTGAAGTTTGAAATCCCAAAAGAATCATCTTCCTTCAAATCACCTATATTCATCCCAGGCTTAAATAAATCTAATTTAGGCATCAAATTCTCTGTAATCCCTACAACTTCCGTCTGAACTGCAGACGACTGCCACATCGTCTGCTGCCAGGTCTGTTGCTGCTGCCTCTAGCTCCTCAACTACCTCTCCAGCGTAAAAAATGATCAAAAATGGTTTCTAATAAGGGGGAAAGGAAGGCCTATTCAACGCCTTCGATAAATGCAAAGGCTCGAGGCAAATAACAACATGGGGCATATATATACGTATTTGTTTTTAGGTTAACTCTCCAAAAATAGATTTGGACAGAAGAGTAGTGGATTTTTTTACTTGCTTCATTACACTAAAAATTAACAACAAAAGTAAAAGATTAATTACTTCACAACTTAATTAATGAAATATAACAGTTTTTCATTACTTGGAATTAGTTGATTTTATAGCCAATCAATAAAAAATGTGAATAAGAAAGACACATTACTCTATGCATCATTACAATAACTACCGGTAGAAAAGAAGAACAAAAAGCAAAAAACAACAATTTATGAATACGGGTACAAAAAAAATAATAAAAAATAACCTTAGGACCTGAATAGAACAACGATCAAAATAGGGAGATCCTCCAAAGGTTTAGTTCGGCTGCGTACAATCCTAATGATCACCTAGGGTTTTCAATTTTGAAGGGTCACAAATTTAAAATTACGGTGCAAATATGGTGATATATGTCTAACATTTATGCCATAAATTTCATAATTAAAAGACAATGCATACTTATATATCATATAAATTTAGGATAATAAATAATTTTTAAAAAAATTTAAAAATTATGGCAATGAACACACATATTTATGATATCAATTTATATATGGTATACAATAATTTGTATGGTACTAATAATTTGTTTCTATCCCCTCCTTCAAAAGAAAAATAATTTTTTTTTTATATTTAAACTCAAAAACAAGATTATTTTATTATTATATTATTTTTTGCCCTGTATACATCGCAAGCTCTATTAAGCCCAATCCAAATAACTAAAATTTTAACTCATGGGTATAATCAACTGTCATATTTTTCAAAATATTCTTGTAAGATATCTTAAAATATGACATCATTCATGATATTGATGGAACAAAATTATTTTTAGAATTATAAGTCTAAAGAGAAACTTTACCAAGAGGAAGAAAGAAAAAATGCAATTGAAGTATTTGATTTTACTAAAAGGTTAACTTGTGTAAAAATTGTATAATTGACCGTTCCAATTATAGTTGCATTTTCTAAGAGAAAATTTTCAAATTTGAAGTTGATCAAATCTTACCAATGACGATGTCATAAGATGATTGAATGAATTGATTGTGATATCTCTTGGTTTAAGCATTTTAATTGATAATTTTGTAGCTAAAAATGCAAGACAATCACATTTAATTTGATATAAAGTTTAATTTTGATTTTTGTGATTAAGTTGTCTTTAATATTTCTTTTAATTTTTTTTATATAAACTGAATCATGTTTTTTATAAAATACCAAGATTGGATTTTGTTTTGTGTGTTTTCAACATTATATGAAAACTGCAACAAGAACTGAAATGTTAGTTCAATTTAGTTAGTATAAATTCTAATGTTTTTGTTTGTACACCTAATTCACATGACACAAATTGTGAGTGGGAGGAGGCGTGGATGTGAGCACAAATTTTACATCAGTATAATTTAAGAAGTAACAACAAATTTATGAAGGTGTTGTGTTCATGTTGGATAATACGTTAAAATATCAATACTTTATGATTGTATTTATATTTTTAATATATATATATATATACATACATATTAAAAAAATTTTACTTAACCAAATAAGACTATATGAGACACCAATTTTTTAAAAAAATGGTTTGCATACAAACGTTATTGGCAATTTAACATTCAAAACTAACGGTAAAAATGCGGTAAATATGAAATGGTTTAAAAAAAATAAATATAATGCGTGAACTGACTTATGACAGAAAATAATGAAGAAAAAAATCACCATGATAGATTTTGTAATTTATAAGTTTAAGTTTTCAATATGGCTTATTTTACATTATTGTAAAGCCCAGTGAACTATTTTTTTATTTATTTTTCAATAATTATAGAGCTTCTGGCCGTTGCGATTTGTCAATACTTTTTTCTTTTCGTAAATTTGTTAATACTCAGTCTCAAAGAAGGGTTTTAGTAGATAATAGTACAAAGGTTTTAAAGTGAATAATTTATAGGTATAGTGAATGCATGGGTAATGTGTGACTC
>JAOTQH010000046.1:6976752-6999680 GCA_025631255.1 Cornus kousa
AAAACCCTCATAAACTTGGTTGTTATATGTAAAATTCTATTGGTTTTGGTTATTCTAATATAAACAAATATCTAGTGAAACAATCCTAATCTTATTCGATTTCGTCAAAATCCTTACAATTACTATATAAATTCTAACGTCCAAATCATACATATATATATATATATATATTAAAATATTTTTGAGTAAAGAAATTCAGGTGACTTGGTATCTCACACAAGTTCAGAATATTATTATCAATAACAAAATTTGATGCATGAATTAATTTTACTCAAATTTATTTATATTTTTAGTATTTAAAATTGTCAGGGCAATTTTGACAAATACAATCATTTTATTTTCTCTTTCATTCTATCCAAATTAATAACATAATATTTTCTTACAACTTTCTTGAAAAAATTTCAGGCTAACCAAATGTACCATAGAAACTTAATTTTATTTTCCTTCATTTCACTTTCTTTCACTTTCACTTTCATTTTCCACAATCTATTTCCATCTAACCAAATAGACTCTTAAAACTGAAATTTTGATAATTATTTTATGAGTTATAAACTAAGCAAGCCCATACTAGCCATATGTTATAAGGAAGTCTTGTCCCAAGTCCGATCCTGATGAAAAATAAAATGGGTATAAATGAATTGAATGTTAATACGACCTAATAACTTATGCTTTTGAGTCGGCTTACGAAGCACCGTCATATATTTAGTATTAAAGTCAGACTCAATCTTTGATTCGGTATCACATCAAAAACCTGGTCGGAAGCGTTCAGGTGAGCACCCATGAATAGGCATGGTGGATCGACTTTTAAGAGGGCATTGCAAATTTGGATAAAATAATTGGATGTTAATACTACCTAATAGCTTATGCTTTTGGGTCGGCCTACGAAGTATCGTCAGTTATATTTAGTACTAAAGTCAGACTCAATATTTAATTTGGTGTCACATCAAAAACCTAGTTGGAAGCATTCAGGTGAGCACCCATGAATAGGTATGTGGCTCGACTCTAAAGAGGGCATTGTGCAAATTTGGATAAAATAAAATGTTTTGAGGGCTGGGAAAAAAAAAAAAAAAATGTTAGGAGGGAAGTATTTTGGGTGGACCCGTGAAGCACCCTGCACGACATCCGAGCTCCTTTTTCTTTTTATTTCTATCCAATTTTGACGAAAAAGGTGATTAACAGATTACAAAGATGGGGCCATTAGTTAGTAGTGCTGAAAAGGGATAAATATATAATGGACAAATGCTACATAACGCAGGTTCATTCATTGCATACCTAATATCGTTGGTTTATATGGACGTTTGTATCCTCTTTGAAGATTTGAACGCAGTGTGCAATTGAAACTAGAAATGTAATGGTGAAAAATCTACTGTTGCAACGAAATTGCAATAGAGAAGTCAAGGCAATCATTCGAAGATGAATGATGTCTTAAAGATTTGTGAATGACCAATTTCATACCAATTCTTTTTATATAAAATATTCTTATATATTTTTTTAATTTTTATATTCAATTGCATGAAATTGATATATATATATATATTTTATTTGACAAAGAGAATTAGTAGTCTATGAAAATAAGAGAAGGAATTCCAACCTAGAATCATAATATTGAGACACTTAAAGATCTAATCATTTATCATTAGTAATTTCATTCCTAATTGCAATTAATATCTCTTCATTGTACGAAGCACAACAACATCAAAGTTGGGAACTTCAAATATTTAACAAAGGGAAAGTTGACAAACGTGATCATTAAAAAGTAAAAACCAACCATGATGGACATCACTATTTTGTAAGGCGAGTCTGAGTAAGATCTATATATCTCAAAGTAACCATGTAAGTGAGCTTAATTTTATAGAATTATCATGTTTTTTCTTTGAACTTCCGAAAAAAAATATAATAATAATGTAATTGGAATTTAAAGACATCTTATTCCGTAAATATAGTTCAATTTTATTTTTCCCTATTTTTCAGTTCAATTTATCACTTTTTTTTTTTTTCCTGGTAAAATAGAAAGCGGGCATCGGAAAAATGCGCGGGAGGAGACAACAGTAAACGAGAGGTTGGGCTCACAAACTTATGGTTACGTTCGAATTGCACGACGTCGTCTTTGTCCTTTCTCTTGCATCGTTACCAAACACCATGGAAAAGCTGAGAGACTAGAGACGAAGAGAGAGAAGCAGCGAAGAAATGGTGCACAGTGCTTACGATTCCTTCGAGCTCCTCAATGATTGCCCTACCAAGATCGACACTATCGAATCGTACGGATCAAAAATACTCATCGGCTGCTCAGATGGATCTCTTCGGATCTACGGCCCAGAATCCTCTGGCTCCGACCGTTCCCCGCCGTCCGATCGCCATTCCCAAACCCTAGAACTCCGGAAGGAACCCTACGTCCTCGAACGAACCGTAAATGGATTCTCCAAGAGGTCGATGGTGGCAATGGAGGTTTTGGGCTCCAGAGAGCTTCTTCTTTCGCTATCCGAGTCAATCGCGTTTCACAAGCTCCCAAATTTGGAGACCTTTGCGGTGATTACGAAGGCGAAAGGTGCGAACGTGTACTCGTGGGACGATCGAAGGGGGTTCTTGTGCTTTGCGAGGCAAAAGAGAGTCTGTATTTTCAGACATGAAGGTAATTTTCATGAACTCGAGTATATGTGTTGTCGATTGATGATTGGAAATGCAACACTTACATCTATGGATAACCCAAAAATTGAGAAGTGTAAATTCCTATCGTGTTAACTTGAAACAAGGATAAGTTTGGTAAAGATGGTTGACAATTCATAATCAATTTAAGAACTTTAGTTAAACCCTCATTCTGGTTGCCTAAAACAGTATAGAATTTTTAACCTTTGCCCGAGGCATGGGGTATGCCCCTTGTAGTTCTGTAGACGGTTTTTTTCTTGTTTAATTAAATAACAAAAAAAAAAAAAAAAAAAACCAAGTGTAGAAATTTTCCGGGAAAAAGAAAAAAATGTAGAATCTTGCATTCTAGGGTTCCAACAATTAAAAATATGAAGATCGGTGCTTTTAACTCATTTTATTTTCTTATATTTTCTTAGTTAGTTCTTCCCAATCTAAGATTTCAAGGTTTGGTTTCCATGTCTATTACATTCTGGATGTGTTGCCAACAAATTTGCCCTCATTTTGATAGCTTATCTATATTTGGCTGGGAAATTATAACCTTACTTATTATATAATAATTTGATCAACTTGGTTTGGCTACTTGTGTAGGAGGACGGGGATTTGTGGAGGTGAAAGAATTTGGTGTTCCAGATACGGTGAAGTCGATGTCTTGGTGTGGTGAGAATATCTGTTTGGGGATTAAAAGGGAATACATCATACTGAATGCCACAAATGGTGCATTGTCTGAGGTATTTCCTTCTGGGAGGATTGCCCCACCTCTAGTGGTGTCTCTTCCATCTGGAGAACTTCTTCTAGGGAAGGTACTTTCACCCTTTCTGTTACTAGTATATACTTCCCTCTTTGTTAGTCTCGTGGCCTCTGTATCACTCGTGTGGATTTTGAATGATGGCCACCCATGTTCTAGTTCCAGCTCTCATGGCTATACTATTTTAGTTTTTGGTTGATACAATCATTTGTGTGGCTAGACTACACCAATATTTCTCTGCGTGCATATGTGTTGCTATTTTTAGTAAAAAAAGGAAACAATTCACAAACCTAATGATTTACCAACTGCCATTGTCTGTTTGTATATATGCGCATGGTTGAGATCTCACAAGTGTTAGACTGCATGATGGTAGTAATCGGGATAAGAAATTTTGGACATTTTCCCTATCCTTTAAGTGACGTGATATGGTTAGGGTTAATAGCAATAAAGAACGAAGAGGATGAAAGGTAGAGGGAAAATATGATGGAATGGTCAATTTCCATCTAATTTTTCAAGTTGCAATTTTATAAAATACTTCTGCAATAAAGAACGAAGAGGAAGAAAGGTAGAGGGAAAATATGATGGAATGGTCAATTTCCATCTAATTTTTCAAGTTGCAATTTTATAAAATACCTCTGTAGGCATTATGTTAGATAACATGAACACAAATATCTTAGTAAGAGTTCTTTGCTGAAATTGTGAAGAAAATAAAGGGAGGGAGGTCAAAAAATACAGAAATATAATTAGAATGGAAAATCACCATCTTTCATAGACATCAGGGCTATGTTATATAAACAACTCTACATTTTGTGGGTCTTATAACAGTAGCTTACGCCTTAACATCAAAGATTAAAAACAATTTCTGTAATCAAAACATCTTTAACATATTGAAAGATCTTCAATTTGATTTGTTTCCATTAATGAAATAAAATAGCTGTAATCATACATTCTATGGTACCTTGGAATTCTTATAGCAATTGCACATATTCTTTCTCCTTTTAGGATAACATTGGAGTTTTTGTTGACCAAAATGGAAAGCTCCTTCAAGAAGGCAGAATTTGTTGGTCCGAGGCCCCTGCAGTTATTGTCATTCAGAAGCCATATGCAATAGCTCTCTTACCAAGACATGTTGAGGTGGCCCAAATTTTACTAAGCAATAAAATATTTTTATTCTTTTGTGTTGGCCTAGGAAGATTTGCATTTTTGCTTTTATTTTTCTTCTTGTAACTATTTGATGTTTGCAGATACGGTCTCTCCGAGTTCCTTATCCACTGATACAAACTGTTGTTCTCCGCAATGTTCGGCGCCTTCTCCAAAGCAGCAACACGATAATTGTCGCATTAGATAACTCTGTTTATGGGCTGTTTTCTGTTCCTCTTGGTGCACAGGTACATTTCAGTCTCTGGAAGATTAATACCACTGTAATCTAGTTATAGCTTGTAAATTGTAATTTAGATGCACTGCCCACTTGGAGTAGTAAATGATTGAGTAGACATGCTGTAAAATACATAATTTTAGGTTGCATTAGATTTCTGACGAATAGGCTTTTATATTATGTGATTGTATTTGCATAGATATTTGTGCATTGCGTTCCAGCCTTAACCCACCTGACTTTAGTTTCAACTTATTCTGTATCCATGACATAAGTGTGTTTGGAGTATTAATATGGGATGGGTGATACCCAAGGCCTTCTGGATGGGACACTTCCAGTTGAGCCATATTGTTGATCCTGTGTGGCCTAGTTTGTGCTTGTCACTCAGAGAGGTGGTTTTTGACCAAAAACGGGAAATAGTCCCGTGGTATTATCTCGCTCATTTTTCTGGCCATCATGCATTATTGCATGAATATGGTAAGTGGATCAAATCATTATAAACTAATATCAGATCCATAACTACAATTCTTAACAAGTCTCCATTTACACTTTGATAGCTGAGGAAATTGTGCAAAATACACGAAATTGAAATCTCATAGCATAGTTGGGTTGAACTGGATGCCAAAATCATGAGGTTTTCTTTTCTTTTCTTACAATTTTTCAGCATTTTGATAAAGCAATAATGATTTTGCTGTTGTTCTGGTGAGAAAATTGAATAGATGTTGGAGATCTCCGCAATGAACAGAAGAAAATGTTAAATAGCAGGGATATAACTTGGCATAACTAATTCCAGAAATTTTAGCAATTGCTCCTAGGTGCCTCTACTTGAAATGCAGACAAGCTGACAAAGAATTTAATAATCTAATAAAATTTCAATAACGATGGTACTGTATTTGCAATGCAGATTGTACAGTTAACTGCATCTGGTAATTTTGAGGAAGCCTTGGCTTTGTGTAAGCTGCTTCCACCAGAAGATTCTAGCCTTCGAGCTTCAAAGGAGCAGTCGATTCATATAAGGTGAATATATACATTGGACAGATTTTACTTTTGAGTTTTGCTTTGAGATGGTGCTAATAAATCAATACTAAAATATGATTTACTCATTGCATGCAAACACACCAATGGGTTACTAAGACAAGTTTGGATGAAACATGTTAATGGTTACATCAATAACAGCATGAGCATTTTAATGCTTTAGCAGTTAATGAAAATCAACATGTAGTCGTGTAGTTTGGATCATTTTATTTTCTCATCAAGATTTTTCTGTGACAAGTTTTTATCAATATTTTTTTTGGCACTGTAATTACTTATTTGAAGAATCTATTGATGCTTTAAAATTCTAAAATATCTTGCATTTCAGTTTTTATTTTGTCCCAAAAAGGGTTTCAAAATGGTGGTTCTAGCTGTCTTTGTTGCTATATGCTGGAGCTTCATAAAAAATTAAATCTAGACAGTAGTCTGTGACATATGTCTAGAGTGAGTCGAGGAAAATGAGTGTAAGCCTTTGTTGAATTTCTAAAAAGTTTATTCTAATGTGCTCATTCTGCCTTTATATGTTGGATGTTTTAGTTAATTTATCTTGTAAATGGATTCTAAAGAAATCATCAAAAGTTTATATTTTGTGTTGCACATTTATAATCATGAAGTTGTATTTTATTTATGAATATATATCGTAATTTCTACAGATATGCACACTATCTGTTCGAAAACGGGAGCTATGAGGAGGCCATGGAACAATTTTTGGCATCTCAAGTAGAAATAACCTATGTGCTTTCTTTATATCCATCAATTGTCCTTCCCAAAGCAGCTATGGTACCTGAACCAGAGAAGTTTCTGGACATTGCTGGGGATGCTCCATATCTCTCAAGAGGTTCATCTGGTATTTCAGATGATATGGAATTCTCACCTCCTCCTCAGCTAGTGGACTCCGACGAGAATGCTGCACTTGAGTCCAAGAAAATGAGCCACAATACTTTGATGGCTCTCATCAAATTTTTGCAGAAGAAGAGATACAGCATAATTGAAAAGGCCACTGCTGAGGGAACTGATGAGGTTGTTTTTGATGCTGTTGGGGATAATTTTGTATCTTATGATTCCAGAAGGTCTAGGAAACCAAGCAAAGTAAACTACTGACTTAACTTTTATACATTTTATCTGCAAGAGTTAATTAGGTCATTTTTTTACAATGCTTTCTTTTACTTATCAAAAAAGAAGAAGAGTTAATTAGGTCATTTTCAATATAGTCAGAAAGTCTTAGACATGGATTTGTAAAAGCTTTATTTGACACATTTTTAATTTTATTTTTGGATAACAATTATTTTAAATGCTTTATTGTGTAATCTCATCGTGACTTATATACCAGAAATTGTTCTTCAACATGCGCTTTGAACATTCATTCTATCAAAGTAAAATAGCTTTAAGCTAATGTGGGACTTGTCATTTGAGGACAGTGTCTAGATACTTTCACCATTAGAAGCATGATTGATTAGCCATTCACTGCTTGACTATAATAGCTGAAATAGTGTTGAAATTAATTATTAACCTGAAGCCGGAGCCTACTTTGTCTAATAGTAGGATATTTGCTATGCTGGAATAGATATCACCATAATGTTTTTTTTTTTTTTTTTGGGTTAAATATCACCATAAATTTTTTTCTGTGATTGAGAGCTTCATTAAAATTGTTAGATATTTATAGCGGTTTTTAGTACATTGTAATATTGAAATGTCGTAATTGATCTCACCAATTTAATGTTTTATAAGATGATATTTTGCTATTTGAATTACTTTGCATGTCTAGTAGTCCTTGAAATGCAGCATAATGGCTGTTTTCCAGAATATTTTCTTATATTTCATTCAGTGCGGCATAAGGGCTGTTTTCCATAATATTTCTTATATTTCATTCAGTGTTCTAAATATAGCTTCTTTGGTCACTAGGGTCGAGTTAACATCCACATTAGCTCAGGTGCTAGAGAGATGGCAGCAATACTGGACACGGCACTACTACAAGCTCTTCTTTTGACTGGGCAGTCTTCCGCTGCTTTGGAGTTGCTGAAAGGTCCCAACTATTGTGATGTAAAGATATGTGAGGAGTTCCTTCAGAAAAGAAATCAATACATTGCTTTGTTAGAACTTTATAAGTGCAATGCAATGCACCGTGAAGCTCTCAAACTTCTGCATCAATTAGTAGAACAGTCAAAATCTGACCAACCACAAGCTGAGCTCACACAGAAGTTCAACCCTGAGATGATTATTGAATATCTTAAAGTAAAATTTCTCTCATAAGGGCAATATCTTCTGTCTTGTTCAACTTATCACCATACACACACACACACATACAGATCCTTTGTCCTGTTTGCAGTTTGGATGCTTAAATGTTGGCAATATTGAAGCCTTTGGAATTGTTTGAATCATCTGCATTTTTATAATCACTAAACCAGATTGTAACTTTCTAACATTCCATAGCATCTATATGATGTAGCTGTTTTTGAGGACTGAGTATGAATGCTGGAGTGATTAGATACTCCAGAAAGACAATTATTTTCTTCAGCAGCCTTCACTTGAGATTGATAAATTTTTCAACTTGCCCTTCAGCCTTTGTGTAATAAACTTTTTTCCCTTCTCTTTTTTTCTTTTTGTGGGCCTTATACCTAAAGTTTTGAATTGGTGAGAATTTTTTGAGAATTCTGTTTTTGTTCATTTTTACCTATGGGTTTTGTCTCCCCATGTTTAGGGTGATGGGGATATCAGATTTTGACAGTTATTACAGGAATTTTACTGATTCTTTGGAATTATTTATTTTGAAATTTGGAAACTTTGATTGTTGGTTTTTTTGAGTGTCTTCTTCTAAAACATACTGTGATCTAGAATTTAGAATATATATATATATATATATATTGGTGGACTTCAAACCTAAAACTTAGAATCAGTGATCATTTTCTTATTTTATATTTTATGTTCTGTTTCACCTATGACTTCTGTCCTATGTTACCTGGATTTGTGTATGTGTGTCGGACACGGTTATGTATCCATGCGTTGGAAGTGTCAAATCTCTAGACAGAAGGACACATGGACACTGCTAAATATTCATATTGAATTATTTTCTAGAGTAAAGTAATGTTTTTATCTAATATAGTGTTCAATATAGGCATTTATCTCATTTTAAATTAATAATATAATATAATTGAATGATTGGATATGGTTTTTAACTACACGTCCACCCAAAAGTGTCGGACACATCCCATACCCATGTCTGAGCAATAAGTGTCCGACTTGGTGCTTCACTACTTTTGAAGAGTCCATGTAACATAGCTTTTGTCTCCCCATGCTTAAGCTATGGGAATATATCATTGGTTTGACTGTTTGAATAACAGCATACCTACACTCAAGCATGTGGCTTAACTGGGATAGTTTATGATTCATTGGGTTTAGTTGTTTACAGAAATTGTAGTAATTTACTGGAATTGTTTTTTGGTAAATTAATGAATTTGATTATGTTTGATTTTGAACTAATATTATATCATTAACGGAGATTGTGATTTTGATGAATTTTCTTGTGCAGCCTCTGTGTGCGACTGATCCTATGTTTGTCTTGGAGTTTTCAATGCTCGTCCTTGAAAGCTGTCCAACACAAACTATTGAGCTCTTTTTGTCTGGTAACATTCCAGCAGATTTGGTCAACTCTTATTTAAAACAGCATGCTCCAAGCATGCAGGGCAGATATTTAGAACTTATGCTTGCAATGAATGAAAATGGCATCTCTGGAAATTTGCAGAATGAAATGGTAAAAGTTCTACTATCTCACATTTCTTTCAGTAACTTAGAAAAAATGATTTTTTTTTTTATAAAAAAAATTAAAAAATAAATAAAAATTTGAAGGTTAACTAATTTGAAAGACTTGGTCATGGCAGCAAAGATGACTGATGCCAAGCCCGACTACTTAGGAATAAATATTGCTGAAGTTTTCTAGGGTAAACATAATTATTTATATAAAAAATTTGACTTTTTAATTATATGTATTGCAGCTGCAAATCTATCTTTCAGAAGTGCTTGATTGGTTTGCAGAGCTAAGTCCTCAACAGAAATGGGATGAGAAAGCTTATTCTCCGACGAGGAAGAAATTGCTATCTGCTTTAGAGAGCATCTCTGGATATAGTCCAGAAGTTTTGTTAAAGAGACTTCCACCAGATGCTTTGTATGAAGAGCGTGCTGTTTTGTTGGGAAAGATGAACCAACATGAACTCGCTTTGTCTCTATATGTTAACAAGGTATTTTCCATATGGCTAATCATTCATTTTTTTACCAGTGAACTTAATGCCACTTGCAAGGGAACCTGAGGGGGAGA
Source organism: Cornus kousa (assembly GCA_025631255.1). Classification (NCBI taxonomy): domain Eukaryota; kingdom Viridiplantae; phylum Streptophyta; class Magnoliopsida; order Cornales; family Cornaceae; genus Cornus; species Cornus kousa. Next base: position 6,986,854 of record JAOTQH010000046.1, read on the forward strand.
CTAAGAAACTCTTCTTATAGAACTTTGGGTTCTACCGGTCCCCTAAAACATTGGCAACACTAGTATGGAAGATTTATTGTCTCTGCTGCATTCATGCAAGATTTATGGTCTTTTGCTTACGTCTATTAAACTAGTTCTATGCATGGTTCTTACACTAGTGTGGAAGTTCTTCACCAAACTTGTAAACCTGAGACCACCAAATTTGAGGGCTGAGGGTAGGGGAAAGGAATAAGAGAACAATAAAATGGTTTTTTTTTTTTTTTAAAAAATTATTTTATTTTATTTTATTGGTAGGTAAATAACAAAGTAGATTTATTGCAAGCAATAAAATATAGATGTCAACTAGAGTATATCAGAAATTCTTTATGGAAATTAATATCAAATCATGAAAACTTTTGATGAAATTATTTTTAGTATTAATAGAAGTCCTGACTTGACTGAGTCAAAATGTTGCAAATAAAATGTAAATTCAACAATTATGTATTGTTTAAGGCATGGAAATTGCTTGTTCCTTAGAATATAAAGGACACCAATCATTGTCACATCAATAAATTTAACTATGTCAACATTCAAAAAACATCAACTATGAATACGCATTTCTAATGACATGAATATGAAGTCCACAACTATGCAAATAATATAATAATACCAGTCCTTGACCAGCCACATTGACTTTCCATTTGGTTCAAATTCAATAACATCTCGTTACAATTTTTTTCCTCACCTAGACTACCTGAAGGAGGACACCTAAGGTCCATTGGTAAGTTGCTCATAGTATTCATCTGATGTTTATGGAATCTTATGCAATGGTTAATATGTCCTTGCTTAGGGGGAATAAAAATTTGTCCTTCCAACTTGACCATGGTAATACTTATTCTTGAGAATTCCAAGTAGTGCAAACTGTTGGTAGTTATACCTGCTAATGTCCTGCCAATAACCAACATAAATACAGTACCTCTTTACGCATTGACATATAAGTACATAACTTATAATACGATCAATATTGCTGTTCTTATTCGTTGAGGTTTGGCTGTCGAAAAAATGTATAGTTGACGCTCTAAAAATTTATAATCTTAGCAAACCCTAAATTAATTAATTAATACTCAACAAAGCCTTTTTCGAACTATTTGGGGTCAACTAAAAAGTCCATCACTCTTGAATAAAATTATTAAACATTAAGTAACTTTATGATTAATTATCCAAAAAAAAAAATTAACTCTATGATTTTAGTTGATGAAAAAGCTTTTTACAAGTGTATGACTTACAGTAAAAAATAAGGCATGCATATATATTCTTAAGCGGGAGATACTTCTTGCCCAAACGAAAAAGTACCATCTAGTCTGAGACTAAGTTTAGAAATCTCCTAATTTTCGTTGTTTGTGATAATTTTCTCGTGATAGATGCCAATATATTTTCTACTCTAATTATTAATAATATAAGTAATGTATAAGATTTTTTTTTAAAGTATTAATTATTAATTAACAGAAAGATGTTGGTTTTCTCGAAAAGTTATCAAGTTATAATTATTTTATTGGAGGTTTTCCTATATACTTTAGGGGCTATATACCTAAACCATGATCTGTGCTGTATACTGCAATAGGTCATGTGATATATTGTGTATATCCCAACTTTCAATCGATATAATGAGATTTTCATTTGAAATGTGTAATGTATCCATGTCTGATATATCATGATATTTTGCAATATAAATGTGATATTTGTGAATTTATAATCACAAATAGATATTGTATTGCATTTCATGTTAGGGCAATCTATTGATGAATGTATAGTGATATTTATTCCATGGGTATATGCATTTGACTTGTTTAGACAAAGGATTGAGGTGAGAGTTCCCCCCGTGTAACCCATTTATCAATAATTTTAGTTTTGTTGATCCTGCAGATCTGAGGGTTGTTATACTAGTTTACAATACTGTAACATACAAAAATATATAGTGCTTCATTCTTTAGTTATTCAGTCTGACATTTATGATAAATTAAATGGTTCTGATGACATTAAGCTAATATTGAATTATATAATTTAGTATCAGAACAATTTATATAATTATTATTTTCTAATTTTCTAATTTTCTAATTTGGTGTATAACAAAAGCATAAGAAGTGCGTTAGGTGGTTGTGGCTTGGGCTGAGAGTTTCTAGAAGGGTTAGCCTGAACTTGTTAACCTGCTTAATAAATTAGGTAGTCAGGTCAAGGCTCTCTAGGTGCTCCACCCACCTTTTGGAACCTTCTGATAAGATAGTAATTCATTGTTTACAGAGCTCACTGATGCAGCATATTGGTGTTACTCTATATATTAGTTATTCCTCTTAATTTTTCATTTGTCTGCATTTATTTTTATTTTGATCATGAATACTAAATATTCTTCAGGTTAATTAAGTTTTCTTGGCATTTGTAGCTTCATGTTCCTGAACTGGCAGTGTCCTACTGTGATAGGGTGTATGAATCTCTACTTCATCAACATCCTGTAAAATCCTATAGCAATATATACCTCACTCTCCTGCAAATCTACTTGAATCCTCAAAGGACGACAAAGAACTTTGAGAATCGGATCACTAATCTGGTATCATCTCAGAATGCTGGTCTTCCAAGGGTTGGTTCAGGGATTTCAGTTAAAACTAAAGGTCGTTCCGCTAAGAAAATTGCAGCGATAGAGGGTGCAGAAGATATTCGAATCAGTCCTAGTAGCACTGACAGTGGGAGGAGTGATGGTGATGCAGATGACCTTATCGATGAAGGAGGGTCTACTATTATGCTTGATGAGGTCCTTGATCTATTGAGCCGAAGGTGGGATCGAATCAATGGAGCACAGGCACTCAAATTGTTACCAAGGGAAACTAAGCTACAGGTAATGATTTTCTGAATATATATACTGATACAAACTTCAATCTCTAGGAACTTTATATGTCATGGGTTCAAATAACATTAGGCAATGTGTTTCCTCTTCCCATGATGTAGTCTTGCTGCGTGGTGCAAGCCTGTAACGCCTAGGTATTATGCACTTATGTTTGTCTAAAAGGTGATGAATAACAGCTTGTTCAATCATTTATAAAACAATTTCAATTTAAGGAAATTTTTGTTAGTTTAGACTCTCGAAACTTTCAAGCAAGAACTTCTCAATGAAATGCCTTATAGATATTTAGATTCATAAAGCTGCTGAATATAAAGAATTAGTTTCACTTGTAGTGTGATAAGCGTCACTGTTCTAAATTCCATCAAACATCCAGTCAGGCAACCCTTGATGCAAAGCATCAAACTTTGGATGTGTTAATTAAAATGAACTACAAGAGGTTAACAAAGTAATAAAATTTAGATTTTGTGATAGGAGCCCCCTAGATAGTGTTGTCTGAGGGATTTTTTCAGAATAATATTGTTGACAAGGTGTACTCTGTCTGCCTTGTGGATGTTTCACATCTTGAGGGCTAAGCAAATTGTAACTTTCAGCTAATTGCTTGAAGGCATTTCCTCAAGCCATCTATGAGGTGCACACTTAGATAATAGGTTTGTTAATATCTTTCCATGCTTCATGCTGTTTATAGGGCATGCATTTAGCTTGAAAATACCTCTGTTGGAAGGATTTTTTACTCTCCAGTAGTTTATTTATTTATTTTTGGTAATTACTCTCCAGTATTTTATGACAATGATAGCATCTATTAGCATTTCAATTACTCACTAGTATTTTATGATAATGATAGCATCTATTAGCATGTCAATTACTCTCCAGTAGTTTGTGATAATGATAGCATCTATAAGCATGTCGATTTTTACTATTAGGATCTGATCTCTCTCTCTCTCTCCCTCTTCCTCTGTGATGGTAATTGTATCCTGAATTATTATTCTTTTGGTTTTGTGCAGAACTTGCTTCAGTTTCTTGGACCTCTTCTGAGAAAATCCAGTGAATCATACCGGAACTTTTCAGTCATCAAAAGTTTGAGAGAGAGTGAGAACCTGCAGGTATGTCTTTCTTGCTTCCCTCCTAAATAACCTCCAGGTATGTCTTTGTCTATTGATTGATGTTGAATTGGGGTATGAACTGGATAACTTTCTTGGTTTTCATTTGCCTAACATGCTACATTGCAAATGCGACAAGAGTTTCTACTGATTTAGTGAGACATCCAGTATTGAGGGTTTAATTGCACTTCTTAATTTTCATGCTACTCTATATCGAAAAACTCAATCTAGTTCTTACAATTATATCTTTTGATATATACTCCATCAATCGTTTCATGACTTGATGCCAGTATACTGGTATATTAAGGTATTCGTTGATGAAATTGTTTTCTGATGGTGGTGGCTTCAATAAGCTATTTGTGCATGTGCACTGGGGGTGCTGTTTATGCCAGTTTTAGAATGCTATTATTTTTATTTCTTCTCACTAATCTATTAGAAGAAGGTTGATATTTTGTTCCACTGTGTTTCTGTTTCTTTACAATCGAATTGAATATGGTTGAAGCCAAAATCAGCTCTTCAATCTTGAGCTAGAACTCAGGGAGACACGTACCCGGTTTTTAAAATGGCTCAGCTGAAGTTGAACCTTATTTCATCCTTGGATATTTGTTTTGTTCTACTGAAGCATTTATTCCTTCACTGCTTGATCAAATACTTTTGTTTGATTTGACTTTCTGTGCAACATACTTCCATTCTATCTGATTGTGTAAAAGCTCATTGTGTGGAATAGGTGAAAGATGAACTTTATAGCCAAAGGAAGACAGCTGTGAATATCACCAGTGACAGTATGTGCTCGCTTTGCAACAAGAAAATAGGGACCAGCGTATTTGCAGTCTATCCCAATGGTAAGACCATTGTGCACTTTGTTTGCTTTAGAGACTCACAGAGTATGAAGGCTGTTGGAAGAGGCTCACCCTTTCGGAAGCGATGATTTTTTTTATTCACATTTGGGTTAAGAGTGCCCCTAGAGGAGCTGGTTTTAGCCTTCTCACCGTCCGGTCATCTATTGCTACCATGCTTATCCCTTCATTTGGCTCGAGTTAGTATTGGTTGTACAAGGGAAAGCTGCAACAGCGACCTGAAGATGGTCGGGACCGTAAAAAAAAGGGTCGTGTCCCAACTATTTGGGATCGGTTATTAACAAGTGTGTGGATTGCAATTCGAAGGTTTTGAGGTGTTTTTAAGTGGAATGCTTTTTGGATGAGAATGAAAGCTGCATTTGATGTAGAGAATGTGACACAAGTGTTCTCTAGAGATGTATTTTTATTGCCTTTGTAACTTATCCGTGGTTTCAATTGTTGACTTGTAAAGTTGTTAATATATCATAATATCAATGCAAAACGTAGTGTGTGATACCTCTTCAAATGTTTCCAGAAATGTAGATTGAACCAGGCCAAAGTACCAATATTTAAGGATGAAACCAGAAGTCAGTCAACGGAGTTATGAAGTTACACTAAAGAGCAGTGCTACAATGAAGATGCTCTCACGGTGTGCTTGTACCCTCATTTGTCGGCTTGATTTTGTGCATTATTTGACACTTGATCTAACGGACGAGGACACAAGTTCATATAAAAATGCCCTTATGGTAGCATTTTCCTACTTCATATGATGACGCCCGCATTTTCTCCTTGATGCAGGAAAATAGAAAAAACATTTGAACAACTATAGTTTATTGGCAGTAATGTTAAATTTTAAGTTTAGAGTAAATAAATACATTATAATGCTGGCAAATCATTCTTGATGCTCTATTATAGAGCACATAAAATTCAACCATAATTGAATATTTCTTATTTAATGTGTACTACAATCATAATAAAATGATTTGTATAGTGAGGTATCCAATGTACTCTCTGTCGGTTATTTATTTATTTTTTATTGATAAAAAATACAATTATAATTAAAGTACCACCAGACTACAATTTTAATGAATTTTTTATTTACCAAACGACTATTATGTTTGGCAATCTATATGTTATTTGCACCTTGGATTCTAAGCAACGAGGTCAATTTTGGAACTTTTATATTTCAGAATAGTTATGCTTTGGATTTGACCCCAAAATTAAGAAAATAATACCCATTTAGATGATGCATCAGTTTCTTAAACTTTCAATTCATATCTGATTGACTCTAAATCCCTCGAATATACAATAATAAAAAATAATAATAATAATAAAAGAGGAAACATGTTTTAAATTTTTATTAGAAATTCCACAATTGAAAATAAGCAAGTCACATACGACATACGCATACATTAGTACATTGCGCACAGTCACCAAATTTACTTACTACCGAAGTAGTTAAAGTAAATTATGTTGGAATAAAATGTAACAACGGTCCCATGGTCTAGTGGTCAGGACATTGGACTCTGAATCCAGTAACCCGAGTTCAAGTCTCGGTGGAACCTTAACTCAACTCTTTTTTGCAACGATTTGTCTAATTTTTTTATTCCCTCATAAACTTTCCTTAAAAATATTATCAAAAGGACAGAATTTTTTTATTTTATTTTCTTATATCCAATCTCTCTAAATTTTTATGTTTCCTTCTATTATTAAGACCCCAATCAATATAAATTTAATAGTGGCCCAGAAGATTTCCATCCTTTATTTCATTTTTTTTTTTTTATTATTATTATTTTTTTATTTTCTTCATCCCAAGTTACACTTGTGGTAATTATTAAGTGTATACCCAAAAAATTTCTATCCTTATCTCATATATTTTTTCTCTCTCATACACGTTTATACCAGACAAATAAAGATTATAAATAGTGAAAGAAAAATACATTAGTGACTTGATTCATAATAATAATTAAATGTGTGCTAAGAAAATCCTTTATGGAGAACAACAATAAAAATATTAAAAACAAGATTAACTATGTCACAATAAAGATTAAATGAATTGGCAACTGGTTATATTTTCTATTAAAAAATACTTTAAAAAAAAACTTGAATACAATAATCTAATTAGTAACTTATTAAATAAATATTATTAAATATTAATATATTACAAATTAAAAGGCCACGGACTCTTATATTTTTTATATAGTTCGAATCCTCTCAATTGTGCAAGTCTACGACTTAAAATTCACTTGTGTCATGCGGCTTATACGGGTTTTAATTAACTTATATTAATGTGGTTAATGAACATTTTGCAATATTTTAGTTTAAGTGCAAAAAACCCCCTTATTATATATAGTTTGTGCAAATAGCCCCCTGTTGTTCAAAAAACTCCCCTATATTTTTCAATTTGTGCAAATAAGGACAATTACTCAAATTGAAGATTGAAATACCTTAATTACCCTCAAATCAAAATCAAAATAAAAAATAAATATTAGTTGTTTTTTTTTTTTTTTTGCTCTCTTTTGTCTATTTCTCTCTCTACCCCCTTGTTTCTCACTCGCAATCTCTCTTCCATCTCTCTCTCATCACTGAGAGACTTTTCCCCTTTAAAAACAAAAAAACAAAAAAAAAAAACTTTAGCCATATATATTTACTCAAATCTAAACTCTTGCAAAATCATCAATGATTTTCCTTTACATTATACACAAATCCCTTGCCAGAGGTATCACATCATAGCCTTTTGGGACGGGGAATCAATTGTTGAGTTGATTGCGATCCACACAGAATTTCTTCAAATAAGTGAAAACACCACAAATTCATTAATGATGCATCTTACCTCCTAATTTTAGTTGTAATATAGAATTGATAAGTTCTCAAATATATGTATTTTTTTCTTTAAAAAAAAAAATGTATTTTTTGGGTGGTTTTTAGTGGCCGGATTTAATGGTTGAAAATCGGTGGGGACAAGCAGTAATGAACTGGTGGTGTTTGGTGGCCGAATTTTTAAGAGCTCGTGACAGATCTAAAAAGTATTATCTGTCTTGGGGTCCTTTGCGAGTTTTTGGAGAAGAGTAGAGTTATTGGCTGCCTCTTTAACGTTATCTTACTGTGCTGACGAAATCAATTGATGCAAGATAGAATCAATGGATGCAAGATGCAGTCTGGCCGGAATGGATTTCGTGTTCGTCATTTAAACACCCATCTTGTCGCCGAAATCCATGGTGGTCGATTGTGTTGTTTGAACCCATGGATTTACCATTATACATTCCATTATCGTCGGACTCCATGGTGGTCGGGTAATTTTATTTTTATTTTTTTTTCATTTCTACTTCGTTGTTAGTTCATTGTTAATTGTCTCTGTTAATTCAGTCACTGTCTCTGAGTGCTTTACACTATAGTACCCATTTTGTAGAGATGAAAAAGAAAAAAAAAATTATATATAAAAAATTATATATATAATATAAAATTCTCTTAAGGGTATTTTGGGGGTTTAGAACCAAAATTGGAGAATAAGGGGCAAGTTGCTCTAAATTATGATAATACAAAGATTTATATGCACATAATATTTAATAGGGTGTTTTTTGTACATTTTTTATATAACAAGAGAGTTTTCTGCACTCTACCCTTTTATATTAAAAGTGCAAGCCCATATATGTTAGAAATGTGGCCCAAAGTTCCTTATGTTTTAAGCCTACTTGTTAAGGCCATAAAACTAAGCCCATACAACTAATACCATATGAGCCATTAGATTACATTAAAATCCAATTGCCCTAAACAAACTTCAGGACAACATATACCCAAATTCACTTCACCTTAATTGCTGCACCACACTTCGCCTCTTCTTATGCCGGTTTTGGATTATTTCTCTCAAATATCTCTCCATCTACTCAGTCTATCTCTTTCATATTTCTCTCAAATATCTCTATATTTTTCCACTCTTTCTCTTTCATCCTGGTCTCAACTTTGAGGAAGACCAACAAGTGCCATACAACATCACCATCCCAGAACACAAACGCTGGTTGAGAATAAAGCAATGATGGAGATCGACGGCCATGACCATGGGACTTTCATCTTTATGAGTATGTGTGTGTATATATATAAACAGATCTTGAGATGTGTTTGTGTATATGCATGTGATGTACACACATACACACACACACAACACACAAAAGCTTGAACCGAGCCAAGCCCGAGCCCAACCAAACAAAGACGAGTCCGAACAAGCCTTTGATTTTGGTGAGTCGAGCCCAAACAACCCCAAGCTCGGCTCAGCTCGACTCATTTGCAGCCTTATATACATACACGTTACAAACACATGTGTCGGGCTTAGAGTGTCCGACCCGAATTTAATATGGGTATGTTTACATGGTTGCTCTCAATAGGGCTGCAAACGAGCCGAGCCATTCGCGAATGGCTCGAGCTCCCGGTTCATTTATAAATGAATCGAGCACGAGCCAAATTATGAGACTCGATTTATAAACGAACCGAGTTTGAACATTAGTAGGCTCGACTCGTTTGTTCATGAACCATTCACGAACTGGGCTTGATGAGAGGTTCGCGAGCATATGCGAGCATACTCGATTGTAATATATATTACAATCGCTACATATCCAATTATAATATATAATTTTATGTTATGAAGGCTTAGTCCACAGGCCCATTAAATTTTTTAGTCCTTTTTGTTTTAGACCCAATTTTATCATTTATTCATTTTAAAACAAAAACCAAGCCCATCTGTACAATCCAACCCAAGCCCATATCTTATGTCTAACCCTAATCATCTTACCTTTTTCTAAAATTATCAGTAGCCCAAGCAGCAGTGGCAACACACTCAGCAATTTGCTTTCTGTCATCGAATCTTACTTCTCTCTCTTTCTCTTCTTATATTTTATCATCTCATCAAGCAGCAGCGGCAACACACTTATGTATTAATTGTCTTTCATCCAAACTAATTTTTAGTATAGATTTTGGGGTTTAATATTGATCTGTGCATCTCTCAACTTCTTCCATCAAAAATCAACTCTAGTAAGTTTAATTTTCGATCAAATTTGTCACTTTCTTTCTCTTTTTCTCTCAAACTTCTCTCTTTTTTTATTGCTGCAAATCTCTCTCAAAACTTTTTTTATTTTGCTCCAGATCTGTTAGATGCGAGGTACCACAATAAAAATTAAAAATTAAAAATTAAACGAGCTATCGAGCTTGGCTCGAGGCTCGTCGAACATAGCTGAGCCGAGCTTGAACCAAATTTTCTTGGCTCGGCTTGAGCTCGAGCCGAGCTCGAACATTCTATCACTTGACCGAGCCGAGGTCGAGCACACCATTACTCGACTCGGCTCGTTTGCAACCCTTACCCTAATAAGACATGGGCTTGGGTTGAATTGTACAGATGGGCTTGATTTTTGTTTTTAAATGAATAAATGATAAAATTGGGTCTTAAACAAAAAGGACTAAATAATTTAATGGGCGTGTGGACTAAGCCTTCATAACAAAAAATTATATATTATAATTGAATATATATATATATATATATATATTATAATCGAGTATGTTCGTGAACGCCTTGTCGAGCTCAGTTCGTGAACGGTTCATGAACAAACGAGTCGAATCTACTAATGTTCAGACTCGACTCGTTTATAAATCGAGCCTCATAATTCAGCTTGAGCTCGGTTCATTTATAAAATAAATGAGCTCGAGCCGAGTAATTAACGAGCCGTGCCCGAGCCGTTCGCAAATGGCTCGGCTCGTTTGCAGCCCTATCCTCGACCATGACTATATCCAGCAGGAAAAGGGACATCGGTGGCTGTGCTGGAGGAGGAGGAGAGGAGTTGGGGTTATTGGAGTTGAAGTAGAGGATATGTACATGTGTGTATATATGTGTGAGGTGGCGATGATGGTAGTTGCGAAAGTGGGGCGGTGGCAGTGGGTTTGTTGGGGTTGTGGCAGTGAATTTGTGGGGTTTGATTGTGTTTGGTGGGGTGTGATTTAGCATGAATTGTTTGAGTTTCTAAGATGATTGAGAAAAGATCGTGGCTTGTGAAGGAGCGGTGATGGTAGTGGCGGATTGGATTTTGTGGATCAATTGGGTTTCACAATGTGTGGTTTAGCATTAAATCATCAATTATTTGAATTTCTATTATATTGGGTTGGGTGTGGTTGTGGGGTGGTGGCAATGGTTTTGTGGGGGTAGCGGTGATGGTGGTGGCAGGGGTTGGTTTTGTGATTCTATTGGGTTTCACAATGTGAGTTTGTTGGGGTTCGATTGAGTTTGATGGTGTGTGATTTAGCTTGAATTGTTAGAGTTTCAAACGATTAAGATAATGTGGGTGAGGTATCGGTGATGGTGGTAGCGGGAGTGGGTTTTGTGGTTCAATTGGATTTGACAAAATGGGGTTTAGCATGAATTATATGAATTTCTAGATGTTTGGGTGTGGTTATGAGTGGTGACAGTGGGGTTGTGCATGAATTATTTGAATTTCTATACGTTTGGGTGTGGTTGTGAGTGGTGGCAGTATGGTTGTGGGTGGTGGCAGTGGGTTTCTGTGATTCTGCTCTGAATGGGTGTAACGAATTCGGCATCCTTACGACAAGTCAAATCCAGAACAATACACATTTTCAGGTCATGAGATTTTCATTAGTGACGCATTATTGTGCGTGCTTCGACGGCAATAATTGCCCTTTGATCGTTGTACATCTCTCTCCTAAGAACTCACTCAGTCTCTTTCTCGCTCACTATATATATATATATATATGTATATCGTGATGACTCTATCTATATATACACACACACATACGTATATGTATCTATCACGTGTCATCGCGGTTGTCCCGGACGACCAAGAATTCTGCTTACCTTTTATATATATATATATTCATTTTATTTTGACAATTTTTATTTTATTTTATTAAGGGCTCTTTTGTAAATTTCTTACTTTATCCGGTGTGTTGTCTCTCTTCTATTGGTTGGTGAGATTTTCTTTGGCACGTCAGCAACTTAAGTTGATGTCATTCAGGAAAAAAACAACTTAAAAGTTGATATTTTTTGAAACTATGTCGTTTTATAGTAAGGGCAAAACTGACTTTTATCTTTTCCGGTGACTTGATGGGGTAAATTGCAACAAAATCATAGTTCAGGGGGGTTAGTTGCAAAATCCCAATAGTTCAGGGTTTTTTTTTTTTTTTTTTTTTTTTTTTGGATTTTATTAAAACTATATGGAAGATGCACCTTTTTAGTTTTTCCAAACAGAATTTTCTCTAGGTTGATATTTAAGGTATTTTGACAATTTTTTTGCTAGATTGATGTAAAAGGTCTTCTTTGAAGCTGAACTGTGTAAATAAGAGATTTTATTAGAACATGTTTCCCTTTTCTCCTCACTCCTTCACCCTTTTCTTTTTTCTTTCCATTTCATCATCCAGTTCACGTTGAGTGATTTTATGCGGTAGCACTATGATCCAATCCATATATTCATTTTTTCTATCTTTTATTTTTTTTGGTGTATAATTTAAATTATACTGTTATTTTTTATTCAAAAAATCTACAAATCAGCTTTCATCTGCAAATTTCAATTCATAAGCAATAAAAATTTCCTGACTAATTAAAGGAGGCCCTCTCATACCAATAGGCTAGTGGCCTAGTGGTATTAGGCCCTTACTTCCCAAAGGAAGGTCAGCGGTTCAAACCTCAGTGGAGCCATGTGTGTGTGAGTACCAACTAAGAAAAAAAAAATAAAAAAAAGGAGGCCCTCTCATCTATGATGTCATTTGGTGATCTTAGTAGATGTAGTGCATTGAATGAATAATCACTGAAATGCATTGAATGAATAATCACTGAGACACTGTATGTATAAAATCAACTCTCTTTGCCAGAGTGGTGGTTCTGTTTGTGTTGATTTTCAGTTCAATGCTTGGCTGGCAAGTCTTTGAAACCTTTATTAATTAATTATTATTATAAAAGAAGTTTTGGGTTTTGGCTTACTCAAACTGAGAGCCAAGATCTATATTTATATACAAGAATAGGGTACAAAGAAA
>JAOTQH010000046.1:7076243-7091037 GCA_025631255.1 Cornus kousa
CTTGAATCCATGGGTCTGTAAAAAGGAAAGTTGAATTTCCATCACCAATATGGAATTCAACATTTGTAAGCATGAAAGCTCTCATCTCTAGCATTTTCCTCCACAAAAGACAGTCAGTAGTTTTAAAGTGATAATTCTAGTAAGAGACCACCCTAGTATATCTATACTTTTATCTCACTCTGCCACTCCTGCAATATTAATACTCTCTCTCTCTCTCTCTCTTTCTTTCTATAGCAAAGAAAGAGAAGATTTAGACAAATTGTCACTCTCATTCCAATAATACTCAAGAGTTTGATTACTCAATTAACATTTTAGGTAGTAAAAAAAAAAATGAAGAAGATTCAAGACTGTTTTGGAAAGCTTCAAGTGAAACACAATAAGGTTGAGTTCTTCGATACCAGAAACAATCTGTATACAGAAGTGTATTTGACTCTCTTTAATCATATTTCATAATAATGAATTATAAATGATGCAAGTATGATTGTATGTATTTAAAAGTTGTAAATTATTAGAGAACTAATTTAAAGTTACAAAGAGAGAGTGTGAAATGAAATGAAATGAATATAGATTTAAATATGTAATTTATGGCCGATTATAAAATTTTCAAACTTTCAAAAATTAGTCTAAAATAATTAGAGTGATTAGATTTTTTTTTTGTTTTTTAAATATCATTTTGATTAATTAGTGTGTGCAGATATATATATATATATATATACACACACACACACATATAAAACTGACATATTTAATCATCAAAAGTATTAATGAAGATAAGCTCAACTTGCTACTTGCGTATTCAAATGGTTTTGAAATATCTCTATAGTATAGTACAACTTGCTACATATTCATAATCTTACTGTCCCTTGTGCACCTTTTTATAAATTATAAGGTACGTGGTACATAATTAATTTAGATTTTATGCAAGTGTGAAGGAGGACTTGATTGTTTCTGAGGAATAGTCTATTTAGATCTTATAACTGTGTACGTGTATAGTCTTCCTTTTATAGACATTTGGGTGCTTCATAATTCATAGTATTAATAATTTATTTATTTCCTTGCAAAAAGACAACTCCACCCCTCATCAGGCCAGTATCTGCTATTCTCATACATACAAAAATCAAAGGGTTTTTGGGATCAGAGTTATGACTTATGACTATCCATGAATTAGGAGGGCACTTACTATGACCAGGAGGGGAGAGAGAGAGAGAGAGTTTATGTAGTATCAGATATAAATCTTCTTTTTGCCTTGAAAGAAATGATTTCCCTTCATTATTTAGACCTTTCCTCTTCTTCTTCCTTCTCCCTTCAACCCCTGGCTTATTCTCTCTCTCTCTATATGCATGAACTAATTGCTTTGCTTGAGTTAAGACCATGTTAATACTTGCTTTACTTAATATAATGCTTTCCAAATGTACTTTCATTATAATGCTTGCTTTGCTTGGTTTAATTTTGGCAACTTTATAACTTGTTTTACATTAATTCTCTTACTTCAATTATTACATCTTTGCAGGTCAAAGCTAGGATTGCGGGTTGTGGTTGCCGTTACTTTTTTTGTTGCTGCTATATTTTTTGTATGGCTCATGAAGAAGTTACAAAAAGATACATAAAATTTTTGTTTTATTTTGGTTAAGTAAATATATAAGATGTGGATCGTGTACTTAATTGAAATTTGTATATGGTTAATTTTTGTATAAAACAATGATTTAGAATTGGTTATATATATATATATGATGTTATTGGTCAGCTATAAATTATTTTAGTTATGATGCTATTTTTTATTTATTTAGGGTTTGCTTATGGGTCCTGCAAGGCTAGTAGTAAGGAAAAAAAAAAAAAAAAAAAAAGGCTTCAAATGGGCTACATTATTTTTATTTTTATTTTTTAAAATTATATAACACTTTCTACCACGGTTATGCACCGTGGTAGAAAGTCTATTACTTTTTTAAAAAACAGACTTTTTACCACGGTTTTGCACCGTGGTAGAAAAAAAGACTTTCTACCACGGTTTTGCACCGTGGTAGTAAGTCTATTACTTTTTAAGAAAATAGACTTTCTACCACGGTTTTACACCGTGGTAGAAAGAAAGACTTTTTACCACGGTTCTGCATTGTGGTAGAAAGTCAACTTTCTACCACGGTGCAAAACCGTGGTAGAAAGTTCAGACTTTCTACCACGGCTGTTTCTACAACAATTCAAAACCGTGGTAGAAAGCCTTTTCCACCGTGGTAAAAAGTTATTTTTCTTGTAGTGATTGTATTGGCCCACTTCCCCTTTAATTTTAATTACTACACAACTTCACATATCTTTAATACTCCAATAATAATTTATCAGAGTTGCGAACCAGCGCGGTAAGTTCCATTGGATCTCACCACATGTAGCCTTTCCATTGGGCCAAAATAATGGAGTAAACACTACCTGTAACTCTTCTATAGAGATCAAGAGTAAGCCTGAGGTCGAGAGCTGTTGGATAGCGGAGTTGCAAAGTCAGGGATTGTTAACAATTGATTTTTGATAGAACGATAGGGTGTGAGCCTAAGTCAAAGTTCGGTGTACTTTACTTCAAACATAGTGGATCGTTTTTCTCTGCACTGCATAGTCCAATGAGGTTTTTTCCTCAATCATTGGTCTATTCTAAAAATTGGGATTTCCTCGCTAAAATCCTATTGTCATCTCTCAAACCTCATTTACTTTCCTTACACTTTATTTTTGCTTTGTGATTTGATTTTAGTTTTATTTTGGTAAAATTAAAATAGGTAAAAATTTGATAAAGGAGCAAGTTAAAATATATTTTCCATCCTTCTAAGTAATTTATCCATATTATATTCCACAACCATTCCACTGCGCATAAACTCAACAATTTAATCACTCGCTCAAATTTTTTCCCTACTTTCCACTCAAACCAAATTAATCAAATTAATATAATGTTAATTCAAATGCAAGTCTTCAAACTAATAGAATTTCTCATGCAAGTTAATTCAATATCAATTCTTCAAACTAATAGAGTTAGTAGAAAGATTTTTTTATACACCAATAAACATTCTTTAAACCAAATTAAAGGAATTTATAATTTCAAAAAGTTTCAACATCCCATGTCAAAATAAATTATCCAAAGTACATTATTCAATATACCAAACTAAGCAAACCAAAATACATTCTTCCAACCAAATTACATTCCTCCAAACCAAAGTACAAATGTCAAAATCATAAGGGAGATAAATAATTCAACATATAATTTCATAAAAACAAATATCTCAAGCTAGTTGTTTCAAAGGTTTTCCATGATTATTCCATGAGTCGTAGACCTGAAAGAAAAATGATAAAAAGTTAGACCAAATTAAATAGATACATCATTTCAACAATGGACCGCGACAGTGGTTGCTGAGGTTGACGAAAGTAGGCGACAATGGTTAGAGGCATGCCATGAGGGGTGGAATCCGAGGGTAGGAGTGTCTTGGATCTTTAGCATCTTAAAGTAAATGTGAATTAAAATTTGGATTTACTCCTTTAGGATTTGTTTGGATAAACATGATAGAAAAGAAAAGAAACGATAACATTAGTTAGAAGAGAGGAAAAGAAAAGAAATGATAACAATAATTTTATTCCTGTTTGGGTAAATTATGGGAGAAAAGAAAAAAAAATTATAGAATTATTGTTTGGAAAAGATAGAGAAGAGAAAAGAAAAGAAAAGAAATAATAAGATCGAATTAAATTACTATCATAACCTTTTTAAAAAATATTATTGTAGGTGCATAAAATTTCAGCCCAAATGCAACGATTCGACCCAAAGGGTTTCCACACTCGAACACTCAGTCAAGAACACACAGATGAGATATATGAAAATAAGAACATAAAATAAGATCAAGGAAGAATAATGGCTTATGGCAACGAGTACCAGATGATCTTTATTGGGTCATTACCTTTCGTATTTATACTCGTACAATGAGGTTTCTTTGGAGCTGTTACTGACTGTTACATATATAGTTATAATTCCCATGATTATTTGCAATTCAATGTGGGGCGTTACTTCCAGCGGTGTTCATGTAATAGCGGGATTATAAAAATACTACTTACTCGCTATCATTTCCCTTTAAATCTTCTCATTTTTTGGAGGATAGCACATGAGGGATCCGGAGGGATATATAGCTCTCTCTCCAAATCTCTTTCAATCCTTTCTTTTGTCTCCATTTAAAGCTATCCAAACACGATTTCCACTACCCTTTCTTTTCTTTTTCTTTCTAAATCCCTCCACTACCCTTTCTTTTTCTTTCTAAATCCCTCCAAATCACTCAATCTAAATGAAGCCTTAAGGTATCTAATACTAATTTATAGGGTAAATTAGTAAATTAGCATTATAAATGAGGCACCATAAATTAGCATTAATAAACTACAGGCATAAAATGTAAATAATAATAATAGTAATAATATGCTAGCATGACTCACAGGGGTAGCCTTGAAATAAAAGAGTTTAGGAGTGCATTTTTTATAATTTAATAAAACCATGAGTATAAAAAGTAGAAAATAGTACCAGGCTAGCATTATGTGCCCCCCTAGCCCATGCTTGAATGAACATCCCTCGCCATATTAGCTTTTTCATACTAGCATTTCAATGTTATGTTAATGTAAAATTGTAATGCAAGAATCTACATCCAGCCACTAGGCCTCCTGGCTCACAATAAAAGTCATCCTATAAATTACCACAATAAAACTCATCCTATAAATTAATCCTTTTTTTTTTTTTTTTGGATTTTAAGGGAATGGTAAACCTATAAATTAATCTTGATAAATGGTAAATATTAAGTAAATTGGACCATAGTCACAATGCTCATAAGTACAGTAAGGCATACATACCAAGGTGTTATTTCTTCACTTTCCCTGGCAATGTATCATAATCTTCTCTAAGATCTGCTTCCTCTTCTTCATTGCAACACTATTAAGCTCCTCAGTACTCTTATTCAATTCGTCAATTTTTTTCGAAAAATTGATCAGGTCCTCCTTGATCGTAACCATAGCCAGCTTCACAACCTTCTCACCACCACCAAGAGCTGTATCAGTACTAGTCAACAGTGACTGAATCTCAGTTTTCAAACTTTCCACTTGTACTCGAATGTTGTCCAACTCCCAGATTCCTGTCTCAGTGTAACACGTTAATCGACGAATTATCTCCATCTGTGCTTTCAGCTCATCATACTTATGCAGTAATCATGAACTCTCTCCAACTTCTTCACTAACGGCGGTGCAACAATTCTCGCCACCATAACACAACATACCAGAAAAGAAGTAAAAGTCGCACCAAAAATTACGTTCATTAGAGTCCTCCCACTGGCTTTCTTCAACTTTTTATCAAGCTGACTCTTCTTAGTTTCCAATTTCATTAACGCTGTCTTTTGCTCTTTCTGAACAGAGTCAAACAACGTGAAGAACTCTTCTGTATATGGGTCACCAGCAGTTTTGAAATCCTTCAATAACTCAGCCGTGTTGGAAGAGTTTTCCTCCTTCCCATCCAACCCTGATAATTTCTTCTCTTCTTCCTCAAATTCCTATGACTGTTATCAAAGTATTCCTTCACATAATCGTATAGCTCTGCATTCTTCAATATGTCGCTATTGGTTTTGAGAATAAAATTGGCCGCTTCTTGATCGGTTTTGTAGAGGTAGTCTGAGAACTTTCCTATCGAGTCCATACAGAGTGACCGACCCTTGACTGTGTTGATGAATTCATTGGTGTCTTGTTGGAGCCTCGAATTGAATTGCTGAAGAAATGGGTCGCGTCCACAATCCTCCTCGTAGGAGCTTACGACGGACTGGACGTCTAGATATTCCTGTTTCTCCATTTTGCTAGAATTGCCGCCCATTGTGGTAGCAATTTGGATTCAATGAAATATAAATTAGCAAAACACTAAAAGAAAATCCCAAAGCTTGGAGATTTGTTAAATATGAAGATAAGATAATGGTATGCGGATCATCTATGTGAACACAGATTTAAATATTAAAAAAAAAAATGGTATACGAAAGTTTTTACATCCGCGTACGCAATGTAGGGTGGGTCTCATCACACGCATCTTCTGCTACAAAAAACAACGGCCAAGGACTTCCACGCGAGTCTTCGGTTGAACAATAGAAAAGTAAAAGCTTTTCTCTAAGCGCAGCTTCATTGAGCCCATTTTTGGGGTCGTTATCCAACCTTTGATCATACAACAAGAAAACTCATACTCTTCTAACTAAATTTGGAAGAACCTAACTCACAACGAGAGGACTTTGTCCTGAAGGTAAAGTAACATATAACTAGTGCTGTTAATCAATTTTTAGATAACATTAACTGATGGTATTTTCATTACTGAACTTGAACATTCAATCTCAAAAATTTGAAACAGCTGACAAAATAGGGTTGCATATACCTCCTTGATCATAGTGATTAGTACACATAAACAAGTTTGATTTTTGACATTAACAGAAAAGTTGGTCAACACAAGTGAAACATTAAGGAACTTAGAAGAGTAGTGAAATTGATATTCTGGATCATATAGAAGTTGCTCATAACCAGTTGGTTTTTTTGTTCATAACTATTTTTCTGTTGACGTCATGAATTTTGACTTTGTGCAGTAAAATAGTATGTAAGAGTAATAAGCATCTCTCAATTAATTTTGTTTTTTCATGTGGGCATGTTCCTCGAGTGGTAAAAGTATCAACCTAAAATTTCCTCTCACGTATCGATTTAGGTTGGATTCCCTCCCTCCCAACTAACTACTAACTATTGCCATACAAAAAATAATAATAATTATTATGTTTTTGCACTAAATTTCTGATCTTTAGGTGTCTGTTGACACTAGTTTATCTAATCGGTTGCAAATTAGTTGACACTGTAACGGGTGGGAAAAAAAGACAATTGTAATTCAACTCGAAATTGTTGGCTGACTAAACAATGCAAAAAGAAATGACCAATAGGTGTTGCAACTTTTTATTTTACTTTATTATTTTCATTCTTAAAAATACACACACATATATAGGTATTGAGCCCGCTCGAGGCCGAATGTTTCATGCTCCCCTAGCCAGGCTGGCCCACTAATTGTCTTTCTATTTATTGTTTATAATTTGAAAAAAATTATACAGTGTCCTCCCCCTCCCCCTCAGATAGAAACCAAGCCAACCCATGCTTATGAGTTATTCCGCTCCTCGGTCTGTTGGGGCGGGCCATGCCCACCCTTCGATCCATCCGAGCCACAACCTTGGTCAAGGCAAATTAGCACAATCCAAGGACCCACATGTGTTGGTTTGCCAAACCAAACATAAGGCTTGGGGCTTATTGGTGTACGCACGTGCATGCCCGTGGGCATGGGCACCCACAACATGCCCATGTTCGCGCATTAGAGCGTGCGCCACCCGTCCTTAGTGTCGACGACGCGCCACCAAGTGTCTCCTTCTTGAGCCACCACCTTTAGGTGGTGCATGCCATGCCTAAGCATGCTGGCTAAGCTCCCAATTATGTTATTTGCAAGGCATGTCATGGCCTTGCTGAGGGGCATGGGTACTGATGAGTGCTTCCCTACATTAGAATAAGGAAAACCTCATAATGGGCAAAATTAACTCTTTGGACCTCCAAATCCAAATCCATCTTCACCAATAGACTTCTTAGACTTTAAGGAAGCTCCCCTAACCTTTACAACCCCAAACTCCCAACTTCATTTTCAGCATATTTACAAAAATGTCCTTATACACCCTAACATGCTAATATATAGACTAATAATCTGATGCCCTGTGTAAAATATGCTAGTTAGGGAATATTGTGCACAAAATATATTTCAAAAGAGTTATTTTGCAAATTCAGACATAGTTATAGGGCTTTGTTTTTACACTTTATCCTAAAATTAATTAAGTGCTCTTATTCAGAACTTATATAAAATTTAAAAAATATATATTTTCTATAAAAATTCACCAAAAATGAAATTCTAATTTAATTTGCATAAAACCAAAATCAATTGAAAGTTTAAATAATATATTTTAATGTTATTTATTTATTTTAACAAATACCTTTATCAATTATGTCGCGCCCCAAGTTGAGGTCAAGACACTCTTGCCCTATTACTCAACAAGTGCATTAGATGCTCTATCTTTCCCATGTGACATTGTTCCTGCCGTCATCGCTTTGGCATCATGAGCCATGTCCTTGGCTTGATCGACCTTCGTAGACGCAAATTCGGATACTTTATCGTCCCCGTCTGACATTGCTCCTCCCATTGTCTCTTTGTCATAGCTGGCCATGTCCGAAGCCTTGTTCATGGCTTGGTGTGCCTTCTCAGAGGCAAAGTTCTTTGCATCATCCAGTTTATTGCTAGCCAAATTTGCCGCCTCACAGGCCTTTTCAGAAGCATACTTTGATGCCTCTGCCCAAAAAATGAAAATGTTAATGTTAGAAATAAGATTTACACGTACAGGTCATGAAAGCATTAATTAAAAGTCCAAAATAAAAAAATAATCACCCGATGCAGCAAAACTCATGGACTCTGTAGCTCCTGATGCTGCATCCCCTGATTTATCCATCATCCTGTGAGCCTTGTCTTTAGCTTGGTCCTCGTTTAATTTAAAACCCCTACAAGTAACATTGGACCATAAATGATTCCCAACTCATTCAATATCTGAGATTTAAGTATGGCCACTGAGCTCATACATAATGTTAAGTTGGGGTAGTGCTATCTAAGAATCTTCTACAAAATTCTTAATTTATCCAATTCCATGCAACTGAACATAGCCTTAAGTCATTCCAAAACTTGAATCATCAATCAGGTACGATTGCAAAATTCTGTTCTTTAATCATACATTATTCTTGATTTTTACAAGTTGATTATGGATTTAAGCCCAACAACCTATAGAAACATCAATAGGTAATGATAAAAGAGTTGTGAAATGAGTGTGGAATATACAAATCTATATCCTAGTTAAGCCACCTTTAATTGTATTATCTTTCAGTGTTTCTCCCTATCTCCTACTTTTGTAAACTAATTATTTAATCAGGAGTCAATGCCAAACACCCCCTTGTTTTGGTGGCCCTATTTTCCCACCCCTTAATTGCTTTCATACTCTTGAAGTCGCTCAACTTACATTGCAGTCAATACAAATAGGTTTGACCTTTCAACTCTTTTCTTAACTCCCCTTTTTCTAAGGTTTTGGCCACGTGATATTGTAGCCTTTGGATTTGAAATTATAATGGCTGAAATTGAAGAAAATTTTGATTCAATTTTTTGAGTTGTTTTTATCAAATTCCACTTATTTCAATTCCATACCTACCAAACATAGCCTAAGAAAAAAATTGCATGAACATCCATATAAGTTCGTTCGTACCACCCGGGGACCAAGGCCCGCGGACGAGTACGTGGCATATTCTCTTATTTCAATCTGAATAGTAGAGGATTTGAGACATTGCCCGGTGGACTAACAAAAAAATAGTTCATACCACCAAGAATTTTTGATACACAATTGAGGTTTAACAATAATAATAATCGAAAATTGCAATTAATCCACACATATATATACAAAGTTTACAAACACTCCGTATATAACTTACTGAGAGAACTTCCCAATAGTCCAATCAGCCCAAGGATGGGTCTTGTCCTTGGCGTCTTGCATGACATCGCCGGCGGTCCGCTCCGCCTGTTCCGCCTTGAGTTTGATGTTATCGGCGGTGTCTTCACCCCAACACCAGCAGCACTGCTCCACCGACAACGCCACAAGCCATAGTACTAATACTGCCGTTGTTCTCTTTGACATCTCTCTCTAGAAATCTGGTGATGTTAAAACAATGGAACCAGAAACCAAGATTCAAAATGTTAGTGAGTAGTGAAGATTGATTGGAGAAATGAAATGGAAGATATAAACACGAAACAGTTAACGGTAGAGAGAAACGTGGCGGTCCCAAGGAACTTCATGAACCGACCATCCCCAATATACTGCCACGTCTCTATCTATTAACGCCAAGCATTGGGCCGCTTCTTTGCATATGTGTTCTGGCCCATATCCATGCCCAAGCCTAAGCCCAGAGTACTTTTTTCTTTTCCTCAGATTCAATTAGTATTTATTTATTATTCCATGAATGAATTTAGGCCCATGGGCCAATTAACAAAAGGGAATGTAGTAGGCATAGAGTCTATCCCAACAAGGCAAAGCCCAAACTAGTCTAAGAATTACTTAAGTCCCTACTTACTTCATTCTTAATTTAGCAAACAAATCACCGCTAGGGGTAACGGCTATGTTCAAAAAATACATACGATATATATATATATTTTGTACCGATTAAATAGAGTCTCAAGTCAAAACCTATAAACTCAGATTTAATGAATACTCGAGTTCTTTTCTTCGAAAAATAAATAAAACAAAACCATAGTCTCAAGCTCAAGTTTTACTCATGAAAACATGTCTTATATAATTAAAGCATTCTTTGTAATTTCAATTATATTAATATTAATAAATATTTATTAGAAAAAGGACTCCTATTTAAAGGGAAATAATCAAATACAATAAAAAATATATCTAAAAATTTAGATAAATAGACTTCACAAACTTTAACTGAGTCCCAATTAAACAATTTTGGACATATGCTGGACATATCAAATCCTGAAACACTGTTTTTCTTTTTCTTTTTCTTTTTCTTTTTTTCTCTCTTAACAAAGAACTCTCACTTGAGACCTTTTTGGTTTGAAAGGCCAAGAAATACTACTAAACTGTCTAAACTGTCGGTCTCCCTTAAACTTGACAATTAGAGATTAACTAACTAGCATGTATAGTCAATAAAATTTACAAAATTGAAAATAGCAAACCTCAGATATAGATATACAAATTATTGTTGGACTACAGTATGGGCACATGCCCCAGAAATTGACACATGAAAAATCAATAGTTACACCAGCTCCCGAAGTTCCCATAAGCAAACTTGGATAAAGTTTTGAACCAATTTGCTTGCAAGAAAACAATATTATACTCGATTCAATCAAATTTAAATGGATTAAATATACTCCAAATACAGAGTGAAAATAATAAGTAAAGAAAACAAAATTTCCACCATTTCAGATCTCTAAAACAAAGGCCTGCTTCTATACCTTACAAGTAAAACCTCTCTAAGCTGGATGGCCACCTTCAGCTGCCATTCTTATTCGCTGTTGATGCTCTGCAACCTTGTAATCCACAACCTCCCTGAACAGCTCCGGATCCAATACACAATCTGGGCGCCCATACACGGCTGCTTGAACGCTGGCCAGGAGTTTTGCTATTTCACGGCCAGAGAAACCTTCCGTCTTTTTGGCTGCCTCTTGGATCACGTCGTCTGACAAATCTTTTATGGTTATCTTCTGTGGTTTCTTCTTGTGCAAAAATCCATACTTAAGCAAAAAGCCCGGCTTAGAATCATCATTACTTTCACTAGCCAGATACTTATTCAAATAGAGCTTCAGCAGTTCGAAACGCTCTTCTTCCCGAGGAAGCGGGAATTCAATCACTTCATCAATGCGATCAGTGATAGCACTGTCAAGATCTCCTGGTCTGTTTGTGGCAAGGACGAGAACTACATCTCTTGATTGGTCTCCAGTTCGGAAGAGCAATGCATTTAGAGCACTTCGCTGAGCTTCACTCATGTGTATACTGTTACGCCTGCATCAATCAATTATATACTTGTTAACTTGGTCGCCAGAAGAAAAACCAAATTATGTTGTCTTCCCTGAATAAAAAGTCAGAATCATACAACCAAAATACAAGTACAATTAATTATTCTAGGCAAAATAAGGTCGCCACAAATCATCAGCTGCTTTGATGTTCGCTTCAGTCACTTGGTGAAGAAGTACAATTTGACCCTCGAGATTATGCGAAATGATAATATAGATTTATCCTACACTCACTCTCTTTTTTCATTTGCAACATTCATGGTACTTTGCCAACAAACAGATGAAACAAATTAAAATGTACAAAAAAAACCCACAAAAATGGAATCAGTACTTATTTAAAACTGAGTTGATGTATGCCATGCAAGTAACTACAGGTTTGAGCCTTCCAAATTCATTTTTGTTTGGTTGTCAAGGTCTAGCAGAATTCCCAGGACCTGATATACCTTTTACATAATAGCCCTGCAAGCAATTGTAAGTATATGATGATGATGGTTAAGTGATACTATTCCAAACATTTTACAACTGCCGACTGATAGTAAATACCATTGTTTCATTAAAATAAATCTGAAGATTATAGATTTACCCAAAAACTTGATCCATGGAATCAGATGAGAGTGACTTACTCGCATAAAAAAGCATCAGCCTCATCAATAAAAAGCAGCAAACCTTTCTTTGACTTCTTGGACCAATCAAATATTTCATGAATTTTGGTAACAGCCTGAGGACCCAGTGGTGCAACATCCCCTCCCGTCATCATGGCATAATCCAAACCCTGAACAACAATATTCAAGAGCAAAACTAGTGAGAAGAAAGCAGCAACTAATGCTTTCCAATTTCTAAAAGCATTCCCCCAGGGGACAGAAATGTCAACAGAGACTTGGGAGTTGAAATCCTGACAAAGAGTTGCCCATCATCTGGCTCATGTAAGCAAAATTATTCCGCATTGATTATTTTGTTGCTTTTTGTAACATCTCTCACTAATTTTTGTACTATACTTGTGTAAATCCATTAATACTGACAAAACAGAAACCAAATAAGCAACCAAAATCTCAACACCACATTATTCACATGCATCAGCAAACAATTCCCAATTTTGACACAGTTTCACTTATCCTTTTTTTGGTTCTAATTTGTCCATCAAGATTACTCCCACTTCTCATTGACAAACTAATGGGATGACCAGTGAACTGTTAGGCCATGCAAAAAAATCACAAGGCACGGGCTAGAGCAAGGTGGAAGATAAGAAAAAATAAATAAAAAATTATACAATGGGTTACCACAATACCGATTTTCGAGATATTTCCTTTGCAACCATGGTTTTACCAGTGCCAGGAGGCCCATAGAAAAGCATGTTACGGAAGGGTGCTTGATGAGACTTAGTATTTGCAGTAGCTCGAGCAAGATGCTGTATTCTTTTCTGCAGCGAAGGATGAAGAACGACATTTCCAAAGCTGCTTTGATTTGCCACAGGTGCCGCAGCTCCAGCCTTAGTACTATAATTGAACACCTTATTTGCACCTCGAGAAACTATTCCTGACCATGGAAATTTTGCAATGGATGATTCTCGAATCAGTGATGGCTGTCCCAGAATTCGGTTGATATATCCCCAAATAACTCTGGAACCTTCTCTGCAAGTGCATCAAGGATATTAAATCAGGCTGTATTCCAATCTATTGGCTTAAAAAAAAAAAGCAATGTAGTTATGGGATGCAATCAGACTGTTCTCCACCCATCTATGTCAAAGCATATCCTAGAAGTGAGCTGGCATTATTCCAGACTGCTCACTACATGCCTATTTAATCTGGCCTGGAAAGAGCAATGGATCAAAGAGTTTAATGACAGTGTGATGAATCTTTTGAAGGAAATATCATGTGAAAAGAATTAAAGACTTGGGCCCTGGTGCCTCATGAAGCACCGGGTCTCAGGATCAATTCCTGCCAGGTGCAAACAATTCCTTGGAGGGGGGGGGTGTGTGTACCAACTAGGAAAAAAAAAAAAAAAAGAATTAAAGAACGCAATTACGAAAAATACACACACACACACATCAGATTCATTGGGTTCTAATCCTATATTAATTTTTTCTCCTCCTTTCCCACCAAATTTTTTCTCAATGCAATAGCAGTAAACATGCCCACCCATGTGCATCGCCAAAAAATTAATCCCCGGTACTTTTTCTACAAATATATACATGTTCAGCCAGTAATTTTTTATTTTATTTTTTTGACAAATTACATGTTTGCCCAGTTATGCCTCCACTTAGCATGGTTTCAGCCATGCAACCAAATTTATATACTCTATATCCAACACAGCCACAGTTTTCTTATCAAATGTTTTCATGCTACTAAGTTTGTTATGTGTCGTGATAGAAACTCCTGCTCTGATTTGTTATTAGTAATTTGAGCATGCCATCACTGTCTCTAACAATATATGGTGCTATCTTCATGCATCTATTTTTTGGTTCTCAACAAATTTCACATTTATTACTAGTTATATATATATATATGATTACCAACCCAACTGCACAAAATTACTACCAGAATTTAGTTTATTTCATGTAGATGAACAAAATGCAATGAGAAGAATAGCATGCAGACCTAGTTGTATAAACTCCTGCTGCTAATGCAGTAGCTCCTCCAACAGTCATAATCAACTTAGTCCTGTCAGTCAACAAAATCCTTACACCCCCTGCAAATCGAAGTTAAGAACAAGTGTCAGAAAGGTGTGCTCACTCTTTGACCAAATGAAAATGAAAGAAATATAACTTTATGTCAATATAATGACACAACATAGAGGATCTATGCTTACAAATACAAACAAAATATGAATAGCAGCAAGTGCATAAATCTGCACAGGTCAACGGACAATAACTAGAACTTCCAGACTGAAAAAAAGTTTTATGGCAAAAGGAGTACTGTGAAGAAACTAGTACTAATGTTGCACATGGAGAGAAGCAATGAAGAAGCAACATGATCAGAAACTTCATGCAACAAACCACTTAATGTAGACCACATTGCGAGCCCTGTGATTAAAATAACAATAATACAAAACCATCTTAGTTAGTTTCTACCTTAAATATGACTAAAAGTTGTATTGATTGCAGCGAGCCACTTGTCTCTTTCACCATTCATCCGTTCTATAAGCATTCTCCTGTTA
>JAOTQH010000046.1:7107987-7120997 GCA_025631255.1 Cornus kousa
CTTAATCCTTATATTCTATATCTAAAATTAGTTTAATCCTAAAATATCACTATCTATATATATGTATATATATATATGTATACTCATAAACATTAATGATGCGTGATTTTAGCAATATTACAATATATATATATATATATATATTATGATTTTCAATATTACAAAATGTGCCCCCCCTGAACAAATTTTCTGGCTCCGTCACTGTGCCATTATGTGGAGGTTTTTCCTTTATGGAATATTTGATCGTTGCATAGACAATGATGTGACTAATAGTTTTTATTCTCCATTATATAATTAATAATGTAATCAAATATTGATACTGCGTCACACCATGTTTTCAGGCAATAACAGGGAATGCAATACTGTCAAGATGTAAACGATCAAGGAATTTATTGGAACAAAGTTTAAGCCAAATTCAAAGTATGGTTCCAGTAATGTTAGCTGTGGAGGTTAGTCAAATTACATGTCCTTCTGAATTCTTTTTTTTCTTTTTTTCTTTTTCCCTTGGACAGGGTGGGTGGGTGAATGTACACGAAATAATGTGACAAGAAATATAAATTGCTGCTATTATGTGTTTGATGAGCATTGTCTTGGTAATGCGTAACATAAATATTAGAGTATCACTTCCCTTCTTACCAATATGGAATTTTAATTTAGTATAGCTTGTTTTCTTTGTATTTCTACTATGTTACTTCTGTCTGTAGTCCTTTCTTGCTTTGAGCAATCACTTGAAATTGAATTCATTTTGGTCTAATTCTGTGATTGGTTAAATAACTTAAATGTGTTGACTTGGTTATAATCTTCCTTATGTTGACGTGTCCTTATCCACATTGTCTCATTTCCCTGATCTATTTTTATCCCCTCATGTTTCATATTAAAGCACAGTAAGAACTTGCTGCTGAATATTTAAAAGCACATTGAGATATTTTTGTTGAATGTGAAAATTTATGAACTTTGAAACTTTAAGTTGAATTTTCAAAACCAGAGAATAAAAATTGTATTGGGAAATGGGAGCTTCTAGTGCATCATGCAGTAAAAGTTAAATAGCTGCAAGGCATAAGTATAGTCCTGCGGAACTATGTATTTTTCTTATTATTCCCAAAAGAAAATTGGGAACACTCAAAAATTCAACCAATCTTTTTAGGTTTATGCTCTACTGGAAAAGTCTGCCTCATTTCAATTTGCACATATAGGACAAATGTTCCCGTTCTTTTTGCTCTGACTTTCTTTTTTCTTTTTCAATTCATTCCATGCTTTCCACCAAATATTTGATGTATTTATCTATATTTCATTTCCTATTTCGCAATTCCACTTTATTTAATTTTATAGCCTCAGTTAAACCTTATGGTATAATACGTTTTCTGAATATCTCAACTCATGTTAGTTCTGATTTTCCCTCTCCCCTAGCATTATCTTATATCATTTTTTCCTAGCTGGTGCAGTTATTTGTCGCTGGACATGTCCAAATCATTTTAATTGATTTTTTTCTCATTTTATCTCCAATAGTTGCTACTTTAACCATTTCATTACTTTAATCATTCGTAATTTATCCTTTATATCTAGCACACATCCATCTTGATATTTGCATCTCTGCAACACTTAATTTATACATTTGTTGTTTCTTAGCCGCCCAACATTTTGTGCCGTAATAAATGGCTGGTTTAATAGCAGTTATATAGGTACACATTGGTCACACAATATGTTAGAAACACTCCTCTATTTAATCCATCCTGCTTCAATTCTATGATTAAAATCACCGCTAATTTCTCCCTCTTTGTTCATAATCAAGCCTGGATAACAAAATATTTGCCTTTAGTTTTTCTACAGTGATCTTCCATTTATTCAGTTTTAGTTTTACTTAAACTAATGGAAACTCAATTTTTAAAATTAACCGCGCTTTATGAATCAAATCAGTAAAAGTCCTAATTTTTTGTAAACAACGTCTACTTGAAAGTCAAATTTTCAGTCTTTGAGATGAATAACAAGTCGACACATTTTCGAAAATGAACAATTCCTGTGATCTTCATTTAATCTTCTAGGAATTTGAAGAAAAAAATCTTTATATGTAATTTGTTTTTATTCAATTTAATGCACCTATTGGTTATCTGAAGACTTCGCTCCCCATGCAAAACCAGTCCACTGGCATTGGGTACCTGCATCATATGTGTCTCTTCTATTAGCCTCCAATGGTGAAGAGTTACCAGAGATGGTCCATTTATCCTGCATTTCTTCAATAAAGATATTTTTTCCCCCTATTGGAATGCATTTGCTAATGTAGCTATCCTCTCAGCCTATATGACGTTGAGATACATGTGTAATTTGAACGATGTAAAGTAGAGTGGCATGATCTGGTTTTTGACTGCGCAAAAATAAAAATAAAAATAGAAATAAGGCCACAGAATCCCTAAGAATATTAGGTTCAGTGATGTGTTTAAAGTTGTGATTAACTGTCATTTTCAGATCTCTCATATAATTGGTGACCTTAGAGCTACAACGTTTTCCTTGGACTCTTCTGAAGAAGAGGCTGGGAAGGTTTTGCAAGCATTCTTCCAGCAGTATGCATCCTCAACAGACTCAATTGAAAAACTTGCAATTGAAGCTATTCAATTTGCAGCTTTGAGACTTCATATTACATCCCAAAAGGCTCTTTTGATAGAGAGAAGATCCATTAGGAAGATGCTCGAAAAAGTTGGTGATGATGATTTGGGAAAGAAGCAGATCTTGTCATGCTTTATGAATCAGCTGAAGAAGTATGGACAATTAATTGTGAGAGCACAAACGGAGAATGCCAGTGTGCATCATGAAGAATCTTTTCCAGTTGCGTCCTCTTGTGACCAATCTGGTGAAGTGGAATCTCGAGCTGAATATGGGTGTAATGTGGCTCAAGCTGACTTGTTGAGTACAGCCATACCTCCTGACGAATTTAAGTGCCCCATATCTTTGAGATTGATGTATGACCCCGTTGTCATTGCTTCTGGGCAAACCTTTGAAAGGATGTGGATACAGAAGTGGTTTGATGAAGGTAACGATACATGTCCAAAGACTAAAACGAAGCTGTCCCAGTTGTCATTGACACCAAATACTAACATGAAGGACCTTATTTCAAAGTGGTGTATGATGCATGGAGGCACGATTCCTGATCCGTGTATACAATCAGCGGAGGTTCAGTCTTGGGAAACTTCTTCCACTTCCATTGCTAGTTTGAGCAGTTCTATGAATGATATACAGCTTCCAATGGATTTTAGCAATGTATCACTTGGCTCCTCAGATACTAGTTACAATTCAGATTCCTCACGTGTTAGAATCACAAATGGTTTTAACTTGATTTCAGAGCAGACCAAGGATGATTCTCACAGTATTCAATCTTATGCAAATACACGCGAAACAAATATGGAGTTTTTATCCAAACTTGATGCACTTTCGTGGGAATCTCAATGCAAGGCTGTTGAAGATGTCAGACACTGTTTGAACCATGATGATCAAGCTTGTCATTTTCTGTCGCGTGAAAATTCTGTCAAACCACTTATTAGGTTTTTAAAGGACGCACATGACCTGCCTGATCTAAAAGCTCTGAGAACTGGTTCTCTGTTGTTGTTAGCATTTGTAACCAAATGCAGGTAATTTCTTCTTTGTTATTAGCAGGTTCCTTACAAATGCAAGTAATTTCTTCTTTGTTGTTGGTAGGTCCAATTATACTGATGTCTGTAGTTGTAACCAATGGCATCCCTGGTTTAATGAACATTTAAAATTTTAAATTCATAGTACATTGATTGCTTATATAAATATTTCAAAATGATGTTGAACATGTCCAAGTTCCTCCCAACTTGAGTTTTGGGTCGGGAATCACTTGAATTGACTTGCTAATTAGAGATAAAATGTAATTTAGCTCAAATTCTAGTGTGGTTAATGCTTATGCCTGTACAGAATATAATCATATTGTTGCTGTGTTGCAACTGTATAACTGCTTCTTTGAACCATAAATTAGTTTTTAATTTACTATGCTAGCTGCTGTCCTTTTTTATTGTGATTTGTGTATTGTTTTAATATTTACCATTATGTGGGAAAACTATGAAACTTTTTTCCTGTCCATATTAATCTACAATGACTTACTTTATGCAGAAGCAGTATACCATACTTAAATGAAGATGCATATGGCCTATTGGCATCACTTCTTGATTCAGATCTAACTGAAGAAGCTCTTGCCATAATGGAGGTGTTATCTTGCCACAAATATTGTAGATCTAAAATTGCATCATCTAGAGCACTTACTTCCATTGTAAAGTTAATCGACACCCAGATCAGGGAATTCCAGGAACCAGCCATTAAAATACTATATAATTTGTCCTCAGACAGTGATATTTGTCCCCTCATTGTTGCTTCGAAGTTCATCCCCAACCTGGTTCCTCTTTTTGAAGATACTGCTCTTGCAAGATACTGCATAACCATTTTGAAAAATTTGTGTCATAATGAAGATGCTAGGGTTTCTGTTGCTGAAACTGATGGATGCATTGCTTCTATTGCTAAAATACTCGAGACTGACAGTCGTGAGGACCAGGAGCACGCAGGGTCTGTTCTCCTTTCTTTGTGCTCTCAACGTGATCAATATTGTCAACTGGTCATGGATGAGGGTGTAATTCCTGCCCTTGTCAATATGACTCTAAATGGGAATGATAAAGGGAAGACAATTGCAATGGAACTGCTTCGACTATTGAGAGATATTGAATATAGTTACCCACAAGAATGCTCTGGCTCTGATCTTGTTTCCTATAGTGATTCGAGTGACGACCGCAAAGAGAGGAAATCATCTTCCAAGACATCTGTTTTTTTTGGAATGAAAATAGCACTATTCTCTAAATCCACTTCTTTGGCACCAAAGAAGAAAAAGTAAAACTTGGATCTATATCCCTTCTTTTAGACCCTGTGGTGACCCCATCACTCATCAAGACGAATAGCGTAGAACATGCCCTGGTAAGATATTCTGCTTCTTCCAACCCAATGGGCTTTTATGTTTATCTGGAAGAGAACATTGATATCATGGCAATGCTGATATACTTAGTGGGTGAGTGGTTATGTTTTCTTATAATACTAGTTCCTAACGTGCTTTATGTTATAGCTTGATTAACCACTTAGGATATTTCTGCAGGCGTTTTGCAGATTTACACTCGATTAGAATGTATAGTTTTTAGGTGGTTGATTTATTTAATCTGAAGTTCTGAATAGAGTTTTATTCTTTAATGCATTAAAAGTGCACCACTATTGGTGCATATTTTTATAAAGTTATAAACTGAATCTCATTTGCACAAATTTTTCTGTTTTTTCCCCTCCTTTAATATATTTTTACTCAATCATTCAGCCGTATCATATACCAACATTTAGAGTTCAACAGTATGAGTCATGCTTCATTGTTTTAGCCTATCAAACTGATAATTTGTAGACTGCTGCTGCTACACTAACTTTTTATTTCTTTTTTGCAAACCGAGTTTAGTGAATGTTCTAGTGGAAACAACAGGAACTGAGAGTCCCCTGAAGCAAATACAAGTAAAATATTCTGTTGACACGATTCCTAACATTCGTTTCTGTTGTCATAAGAAATCTAAGGTGACTTCATTTTTTTTTTTTTTGGGGAGGGGGTTTCTTGCAGCCAGAAACCAACCAAGGTGACTCGTACTTCAATTAAATTCTCCTGTGTGACCTTTGAAAGAGCTAATATCACTTATCTAAAATGCAATGTATTCCCTCTCCTCTTTATTTCAAAACAGCTAATGCAAAGTGAACTGCTTGCTACAAAATGTATGAAAAATCAAATGAAAATATAAATTTGAGGCTTCTGATCATTGGTGCTTTGATTTCCATAAAATGAGAAATTCATCTAAGTCATTCAATAAGGTTAATTAATGTGTTCCGGAAATGAGAAAGGATACTAATTTAATTCATTGTATATAGTCAGTTGTTTGACTTTTAAAATAATGAAAGATCATCGGCAAGACTCATTATTATTTGTATTCTGATTTGATTTTTATTTTTGTGGTTTGGACATGTGCAAAGAAGACCTTTTAGTGCACTAGATAAGAAAAGTGACATAGTCTATGTTGGGGGAGAAATCCACGCGGTCCGATACGACACCGTTTTCCTACAAAGAAGAGAGTAAAAGATCGATGAATCTTGACGGCACCGGTGTGATGTCTGCCAAGAGCTCTCCGACGATCAAGTAAGTCACCGGAGATGTAAAAGAAAGGCAGGGATTTAATAATCGTTTTTTGTCGTACTTTTATTGACTGGTAGGATCTCATTCTTATAGCCGCTCTCCCTCAGTTCATTTGCGAGATCAGAATAGATCTGTTTGTTGCCAGATTTGTCGGGGATATGATTCATCCCTTTGACTTTCTCAAATTGTGCCAAGGTTATCCTTACCCAGTTGAACCACATCATCTTATCTCAACCTTGATAATGAAATATTATCATTCTTATCCAATGGAAATATCATCTTTCGAAAGTCGAAGAGGTCTGGCGGCTGGTCAACACTTAGTTGCCTCTATTGTTAGGGCAAGGTAGGTTAGGTTTATTTTTCCCTATCAGTTGCCCCCCATTCCCAAGCTTGCTCGTCTAGCTTTGGGAATATAAATTTAAGCTTCCCTTGGGTAATGTTTCCTTGGGTACTCTTCCCTTGGGTAAAGTTCCCGCGAGTACTATTCCCAATGGTGGAATTAATACAGATACCAAATCAAGGTTTTGTTTTGGAAGGGCTTGGATTCAAACCCATCATCAATGACTCTTAGTGATGTAAAATTGGATTTTTCTTTTGAAAATCCGATATACTATTTGTAAACTCTATTGGTTTCAGTCAGCCCATCCCTTTGGCAAGGGAATAAATTTTACGAGCTTCACTCAGCTCGTTACTCCTTTAATTAGGGAACGAGCTTCACTCAGCTCGTCCCTTTAGTACCGGGATATTGATTACGGGATTCATTCAGCCCGGGTCCTTTTAATACAGAACATTTATTTACCATCCCTTATAGTACGGGGACATTGATTACGGGATTCATTCAGCCCAGGTCCTTTTAGTACATGACACTTATTTACTATACCTTATAGTAGGGGACATTGATTGCAAGATTCATTTAGCCTAAGTCCTTATAATACAGGGCACTCATTATCATCCCTTGTAATACGGGGATATTGCAAGTATAAAGATAACTGACCAAGAGTTAATGCAACTAAAATGAATTTTATTAAAGACCATCATTGCCTCAAGACTTATTGAAAACAAAATAACACGTGAGGGAGCTACCCTCCATTTAAAATGATTAACTGAGATGCCCCCAGTCTTTATTTTGAATGACTTGATAAGGCTAATTCTAGCTGTGAGACAATTTTTAGTCGGTATACTTATCTGAGTACTTCTCACGATATGTCCTATCGCTTTGGCTGAAGAATGATCTTGTAGATTTGGTATCCTTTTCATCCCTGATGAGAGGGGCTGACCTCTTGTTGTCCTTTCCTTCCTTTCCCTTCCGTGCATTCATGGCGTCTTCAACGTTCACGTGTTTCTACGCTCTGATCAATAACTCTGCCATGCTAGTGGGAGGTTCTTTTGATAAGGAGAACAAGAATCTGGAGGTTTGGAGTCCTCCTATGAAAGCGGTTAAAGCCACCTTGTCGTCCACCTCTTCTACCTGCAACATCTCTGTGTTGAATCGGGTGATGTATTCCCGGATCGATTCTCCCTTCTATTGCTTCACGGTAAGCAGGTAGGTGGCCGGCCTCCTATGCCTCTGACCTGCAATGAAGTGGCTCACAATCTGCTTACTCAGTTCTTCGAAAGTGTTGATGGTTCCTGGCTTCAACTTGTTGAACCAAACTCTTGCCGATCCCTTAAGTGTATTGGGAAAAGCTCGGCACATGATTTCATCTGGCATGGCATGTAAATGCATAAGAGCTTGGAAGGTCTCCAGGTGATCGAGGGGATCTTTGGTCCCATTGAAGTTTTCGAACGAGGGCATCCTGAACTTGCTAGGCAGGGGGCATTTCATAACGGCGGGGCTGAACGGCAAGTTGGTCCTCTGCACCAAGTCATCTATGGCTGCAGGACCTTTCTCTTTCATAGCCTGCATTACATCTTCCATTTTCGCCTTGAGATCCTCGATCTGCAAGTCGAAATAGGTAACTTTCTTTGTCTTTTCCTTAACACAAAAGGTTGTGCCTGTTTAAGGCTGGGGATTCCGCGAAGGCGAAGAAGGAGGTTCTCTGTGTCGGTTTTCGACTTGGCTTTGTTCTGCCTCGAACTCGTGAGGAGGATCGTTTTCTTAGTCCTCCTCGTTTTCTCCCCTATCATTCAGATTGGGAGGATATGGGTCGGACAATTCTTGTTGAGGTGGTGGTCCCACTGGGATAAGATGTTGCAGGATCTTTGCATTTTGCTAGATCAACTGGTCCATACCCTGATTCAGAGTTTGGACCTGTAGTTCTAACGCTGCAAGCTGTTCCTGGTCATTCGGGACGTCTGGGTGTTCACCCGATCCTTCTCTTTGACTAGATCCCTGCAACGATGTTTCTTTTTCAGTTACCATAGCGGACCACAAGTGCATATACCCAACTGAGTAATTTTTTGATTTAAGGGAATCGTCGTTTCCCACAGGTGGCGCCAATTGTTGGGGGAGAAATCCACGCGGTCTGATACGACACCGTTTTCCTGCAAAGAAGAGAGTAGAAGATCGATGAATCTTGACAGCATCGGTGTGGTGCCTGCCAAGAGCTCTCCGATGATCAAGTTAGTCATCGGAGGTCTAAAAGAAAGGCAGGGATTTAGTAATCGTTTTTTGTCGTACTTTTATTGACTAGTAGGATCTCATTCTTATAGATCTCCCTCAGTTCATTTGCGAGATCAGAGGAGATCCGTTTGTTGCCAGATTTGTCGGGAATATGATTCATTCCTTTGACTTTCTCAAATTGTGCCAAGGTTATCCTTACCATGTTGAACCACGTCATCTTATCTCAACATTGATAATTAAATATTATCATTCTTATCCAATGGAAATATCATCGTTCGAAAGTCGAAGAGGTCTGGCGGCTGGTCAACACTTAGTTGCCACTGTCGTTAGATCAAGGTAGGTTAGGTTTATTTTTCCCTATCAGTCCACATTGAGGGTATACTAGGGGAAGAGGAAGACAAAAGTTAAAGTGTGTAGAGTTAGTAAGGAAGGATATGATAGCATGTGAATTGACTAAGGGTATGGCCTTAAATAGAGCGGAATAGAAACATAGGATTCTTGTAGTCGACGCCAAGTAGTTGGGAAAAAAGCTTGGTTGTTATTGTTATTTAAGTCACGCATGCACCCATTTGTCCCATCCATTGGGAAGGAGGAGGAGACACCACTTGGGCTAAGCAGCGTAAGCCCTTGTGGTTTCTTTTCTAAATTTTTCTAACTAAATGGATGGTATAATTGTTTAACCTGAACGAGACTTTGTTGTAACATTTATAAAAATTGGACTTCAATATGATTTGGTATAAGGATTTTTTTTTTTTTTTTAGGTCCACTCTCGGTGGACAACAAAATGTGTTTCTTCACTTCGTAATGAAAGAGATTGGAACAAAACTAGGCACATGCATACAAGACATGTACAATCTAACATCTAAATATACATACATTGTTGAAATCACTATATTTATTCATCCTTTACAAATTGAACATTTTAGGACTATATATTCGATCTGGTAACTTTGTACGAACTACGAACTAGCAGCCTAAAAGGATGCTGTCTTTTATTACTGTCCCCAGTCAGCTTTGCTGTATCTTTACATGGAGTTGTTTCATCAGACTTTTTTTGCATTAGAGTCTGGGATCACTTTCAAACTTTTTTGTTTTATTGCTTGGCTCTTTGGGCATTGAACTTGGACTTGCCTTGAATTTTTTGTTTAGGTCATTACTACTGTAACAGTGGCACTGTTATCTTCTCTCTTTATGTAATTGCCACCATTTTTACTCATTAATAATCTGATGGTAACCTGCGAGTCTTCGACTTTTAAAGTGCCTAGAAACTGTAAGAGTTGATAAGTTTTCCCCCCTCTAATTATGTTTTTCTACTGAATCTTGTATTTATATTTCTGAATGTCATCTTAATGTTACATTTGTTCTACTGTGTCTTGTTCTTGAGTCTCGTATTAAAATTCAATAAAATATCTACCAACTTTTATCTTTATGACTATTGTATATGCATCTTTATGGTCATCTATCTGTTTGTCACTTGTCTAGGTGATTAGATCAGAATCTTCACCTATAAATTTGAACTCTAATGAGTTGTTGCTGAAAATTGAAACTTCTTGAAAGAATTGAATCAGAAAAAGACAGGACTAGTTTAGAGATTGTTATGTCTCTGATAGAGTAGGGAGATGCTTGTCAGCCATTTGAGTTGTCAATTCAAGATTGACGATGACTTGTTTTTAAAGGTTTTAGTATTGAAATGAAACTTCCCCTGTTCATGAAACTGGTTGTGTAAAAAGATTCTATAGTAGACTACTTGCAAAATCTCAAATAGATTGTAGATAAAATGAGCTATAGGGCTGAAACACCAACAGGCCATTGGCCTAGTGGCACCGGGCCCCAACTTCCCAAAGGGAGGTCGGGGGTTTGAACCTTAGTGGAGGCATGTGTGTGTGACCAATTAAGAAAAAAAGAGCTATAGGGCTGAAACAATGTCATGACCAGGTATTGGAATGAATATCATAGCTTCTTGTATGGTTATATACAATGTAGGGTGGAAGATGCGCCATTTAGGGGAGAGAGGATTGTTTGCCTAGAAGGTAAGCGATGAAGAGGGTAGCCAAAACTTGCATAGGATGAAGTAATTAGAAATTATTTTCAAAAACTAAATATTGGAAGAGACATGGTTTATAATATAGGAAAGAATGAAAAAAGAGAATTCATGTGGCCGACCCCATTCATAAGGCTTCTTGTAGTCGATCCCGAGTAGTTGATTAGTATACAAAAACAACTGTACACCAAGGAAACTCCTCTATAATCATCATTTATCACTCTACCAAACTTGCAAAAATTTAATCTCTTAGAGCTCTACATTCAGCAACTGCTATTGGTGCTTTGCCTAGTTGTCCTGCAGGAGGTTCACGATCTTTGATATTAGGAGATGCCATTTGATAAAACACCAAACTCATATATTGTTATAATAGTGTTGAATAGTAAGACTTCCTAATTGCAAATCATGTTAATACAAAAGATAACCATATAATAATATCAAATGTTAGGTTTTTCCAATGTCCTTTTCTCCTAATGCCTCACTTGGGC
The DNA here is from genome assembly GCA_025631255.1 of Cornus kousa. Lineage (NCBI taxonomy): Eukaryota > Viridiplantae > Streptophyta > Magnoliopsida > Cornales > Cornaceae > Cornus > Cornus kousa. Next base: position 7,119,285 of record JAOTQH010000046.1, read on the forward strand.
GGACCGGGATTGGATAATGGCCTTTTATAGTGCAAGGGGGGTAGTTTATAGATTTTTCAAGATTTAGAAAAAGAGTTAGGTTTAGTACCACTAAAGCGACTTGGTTTCAATGAATCGGATTACTGCAAATCAAGAACTGAAATATTTTCCACAACTTTACCATTCGTTTTCAAGCAATCTTTTACCTCTTCGACTCTTTTAGTTTCAATGTGATTTAATTAACCACTTGTCTGTGGAATAAACTTGTGAAGAGTTGCATATTAGTTTGAAACTATAATATTATATATATATATATATATATATATTGGATTGCCCAAGTGTCAGGTCACTAGTAGATAGAGACCAATGGGTCGGTGGGAGACACTGGCCAATGGTGTGGGGTAGAGGAAAAATGGTGTTGAAGGGTAGTTAAGTGAGAGGTCTCTGCATGGCTTAAGAAAGGAGGAGACACCCCCATATGAAGATACTTCCAATTTTCCCCTACCCATGGTCTCCTACACCCCTCATCAACAAATATCACTCAATTATTTCAAATATCCCTCAATCTCTCTTTATTCTCCACAAAATTATTATTTATTTATTAATATTTATTTTATTTTATTTTCTGTTAAACTATGTAACAGGGTCACTAGATCTTCAGACTGCATCTATCTCCATCAAAGCCAGTGTGATCTTGTCCTTCTTGTACATACACACAGACATATTTTTCTTGGCAGCTTATGTGATCTCCGATATATATAGCATCTCTAGTGGTTGATGTTTTTTATTATTATTTTATTATTTATTATTTTTTTTAAAAAAATGGTTTAATGGTAAGTGGGTGAGATGAGGAATGGAGTTGGGTGGGGTTTGTTTTTTAGTTGCCTTGATTTGCAATATACCAACATAATCAATGCATATATTCCTCTTCATGTAAGCAAAATATTTTGAAATATGAAATTCATTCTTATACTCATCCCCAATACTCTTTCAAGTTTTAATGTTTCTTGTTGAATGTTTAATCCCCTCTCTCTTTATGTCTCTCTCTCTCTCAACATTGCGTGTGAAGTGAATGGTCTTCTCTCTTTTTTGTACTTGCCAAAATGATTAGTGCAACTGATGGTGATTGGATGATGTGAATTGTGATGGATTTGGTAGAGATTTCACAAAAAGAACTACATCATGTGAATTGTGATGGATTGGTAGAGGACCCAGTTTGGTATCTGTTACTAAAACCTCAAAGTCATGTCTGGCTTGACCAATTTTCAGGTCTTCCAAACAGAGGATTAGACTTGATTGGTTTGCTACCAAGTACTCCACTGCCCCAATATTATTACTACCTCAGAACATCTTTTCCCCTTTCCCTTTTAGGGCTCCCAAATAATTTCACTTTGTCATAATCTTCCTAAACACAGCTAAGTTACAATTGGGTTATAATGAAAACAAACAAACAATGTTAGAATTAGATTCATGCATGTCATGTAAATTACAGGAAAAATTAATATTAAACATAGTGCTACAATAGTAAATTAAGGCTTCAAAATAATCTAAGGAAACAATGGAAGTGCAGCCATTTCTGGGTGCGTACCAGTTTTTACTAAAATTGATGGTTCGATATAATAATTCAATCATAAACACATCAATTGATAATAACACTGATGCCTTTTGTTGTGGGGTATTAACCCATGGGTTCTTTACAAGAAAGAATTACTTCTACTAAAAAGGATTCATAAC
>JAOTQH010000046.1:7132597-7145910 GCA_025631255.1 Cornus kousa
AGGACTTGCAAATAGTTTCTGTAAACACTACTTAAGATTTGTGGTCCTCCTCTCTGCTGGTAAGAAGGATTCTTTGTGGATCTTCACCGGATGTACTTGCACACTATAAATTGGGTTAAGGTGGCTATCCTCGCTTCAAGAATCCTACACGTCGAACTTAGATGCTGATACTGCACTCTGTAGAAGCATCTTGGAAGCGTTTCTATTTGGATGATTGATTGAGGTTCTGTCATCCTTGTATTGGTTCTCTATGATCTCATCATTGTTTGTGAATGATAAATAGTATAGCTTTTTTGTTGAGGAACCATTTTCCTTCTGGGAATTAACTGCAGCAAAGCTCATGGAGTGGTGAATCATTAACCCTCCATGTGAAACATGCAATGCTACAGGGAGGGAGTTGGACTCTTCCCATCACACACCATCCTATTGTTAATTTAACTTTTTATTGCATTTTTCAATGTTAATCTCCATGTCTTTGTACATGAGGCAAGAACATGCTTTTCTCTGTTGCAGGTTTATGTTAATAACGCCAATGTGGACGACTATCTTGTGGAATCAATAACAAGACCAGCTGCTGATCCGAATGCAGGAGAAGTTTATTACAGGTATGGGTGTAAGAGACCAAGCGATTTCATCCATTTGGATTTTAAATGAAAATTTATTTTTTCTCTAGAGGAGCATAAAAAAATTGACTTGGAAACTTCACAGTTGGGAGGAGAATGCTATGGATGTGATGATTTAGTTTGAAGCATATCCATCCTCCTGATGGTATCATTATTTACAATATCAATCCTTTGAATGGTTATTGATCATTGGGAGTTGTTTTAGGAAGTCACTGATTGGTTGAGCTAGATTGATACAACTAACAATGAACTCAATCTGAAAGTTAGTGGTTGGCATCAGCATTGTCTACGCTAGTTTAAAACAGCATAGAATCTTTGGTATTTCGGCTAGTTTTCAAAACCTATTGTTGGCCCCGTTATACTTGCTAGCCAGGACTGACTTTGCCCCTTTTGGTGTTTTCTAGTCAGCCCCTTCAATGCTTTTCCATTTCTCTGTTCATGATTTTTGATGTTCTTCCTGTTTATCTGCAGACTAATGACGCGGTTTATGTCGAATCAGACCAAGTACTCATTAGATAGCCTCTTAAGCAAATTATCTTGCCCACTGTTGTTGCTTTGGGGCGACTTAGATCCTTGGGTGGGTCCTGCCAAGGCTATTCGAATCAAAGAGTTCTACCCAAACACGACCGTTGTTAACCTACAGGCCGGGCATTGTCCACACGATGAAGTCCCAGAGCTTGTCAATAATGCTTTAGTGGACTGGTTGTCGACTTTCACATCTAAATTATCTCTTCAAACACAGTGAACATGCCCCAGTTCTACGCGCACACTGCTCACATCCGCGTTAAGGTTTTACTTTTAACAAATTGTATATTCATAGATACGAAGTTCGGTCATGACAAGAAAATTATTTGGGTGACGATGAGTAGGAGGAAGTTTCATCATCCCAAGCTGTATGAGGAACAATAACCATATTTTTGAATGTGAAGCACTTGTTTTCACCTTTGATTGAGGTTTCGAAACTTGTGGTGCGTGTAGAACCGAGAAGGAAAATTTAAAATCTCTAATGCAAAATTGAATTTGTATTTCTGACATCATGCATTGTGCTATAATTCATCTGGTTGAATGATTGAATCCCAAGAACTGCAACACCAAGAAATTTGATCTTAGTCATTCATGGAGATCCAACCATATGAAATTTGGTTTCCATTAAAACAAGGTTGGAAGTGACTTAAGTTGTTTCAGCTAACTAGGGTAGTTAAGACCCTAGGGTGAATTGAATTCTGCCAATGCTAGCTGAATTTGCCTGTTTCAAACTTACTCCGATGTCATACTTTTCTCCTAAACTAATTTCAGAAATTAGTAGAAGGTCCGATTTCAGCTTGTAGTCTTTTAGAATCTTGTTATTACATCCTCTTTCTTCCACTTCACGCCTCAGAACGCACTGGTTTTAGAGAAAGAAAAACGCTTTCACATCTTCTTAATTCATAATGAAAAAGTGCTTTCACATTTTAATCCGAAATGATAGTAACTTCTTCAAAGACATACATCATTTACCATTTACCTGGGTAGGTGAGATCCTCTATACCGATGGAGATCATTTCACATGCTATCGTGTGAAGTGATCTGAGCAGTCCAAAACAATGTAGTATTGCAAATGATCTTAGCTCACTTTTACTACCATAATCCTTGCCTTGCAGCGTGAAAAGCATAAACAAAATGTGGGAATTAAATGAGTGAATCTGGTACAAAATGTGAAAAGTTGTGTAATGTATCGGATGATTCACATCACTCGCATGTGTAATTCATAAATGATATAAATCGTGGAATGCTGTATAACACCGTGCTCCATGTATTATACATTTACATGTGAGTGCATACTGTGGATTCGGACTCGAAATTAATCACGTGGGGTCCACTTACTGTTTGGTTTAGTAAGGGAGGAGAGTCTTGACATCCATCCAAAACATGCCCTGATATAAGAAGAGAGCCTCACTGCTACCGAGTACCGTCTGCATTGAAGTAATAACGTAAATCCATTTGTCCGTCACAAAGTTAATTGTGAATAATAAGACACGTAAATTTGTTTGATTGAGTACAAGGAACATATTCGGCTCCAGAGATCCAAAATTATCCAATATTGGAATGCCACTTCTTAGGTACCTTATTCACAGAACAAACAATGTGTGTATATTATATATTATATAATATACACACAGCCACACATACATGAATATGCAGAGAGAGATGTTGTCGATGGTGAACTTGGAAGTTACAGGACAGACGTGTCTTCATTGTTGGATATCCGCTGTTGAAAAGCTCATATATTCTCGACAAACGACATTGTCATCGTCTTCACCAATGTCTCTACTTTGTAAACATCGATTCTTTAAATTTAAGAATGTTTGTCACCCTATATGCCCTTGTTCTCGTCATCATCAACCTTCATGCACTTCGAGGCACAACTATACAGAACGTCGAATACCTACTTACCCACGTATTCAAACTGCCCACCAAGTGTTTGATTCAATTTCGGAGTCAGACTATGTGCTGATATTCGAATTTTGATTCGATTTATACTTTTTCCGAAGATTGATCATTGTTGGGAGAGATGGAGAATTCATTGAGAAATAGCAGAACATCTCGGCCTCAATCCTTGTTGTCGGCCTTGAAGCAGAGGCGGAGTGGGTATGAACCGTCTGATACGGAGACTGAATGGAATGAGATCGAAACTCCATGGCTCAACCCCAATAAAAGGAATGGAGATTTGGGTTTTGAAGGGCCGAAGATGCCTTTGGATGGAGACAGAAATGTCAGCCCTTTGAAATCCAGGAATATGGCTTTGGATGGAGACAGAAATGTCAGTCCTTTGAAACCCAGCCGGAGGCCTGCCAAGTTTGAACGTGAAGTTCGTTCTCCTACTGAGGCTGCAGTGACCCGCCTGGCTCGAAGGAGCCACAGTAAGTCCCCATACAAGCCAACTAGAGATGATGGTAATGTCCGTTCACCTATACCTATTAGAAATGTCAGTCCCCTTTCGTCCAAACCGGAGTCTGTTCGTAAAAATATCAGTCCCTTTTCAAAATCTGAGCGTCGGAGACCACATGTGTCTCCACATAAACCAGTGAGAGAGAATCATGTTTTGGATGACAAAGAGATTTTGGGCTCGAATAGAAAGCAAAACCACAGACAACCTAATAAACCTCTTGGTACTGAGGAAAAGGAAGGTCATTCTCAGCTTAATGAGATTAGTAAAGTGAGTGAGAAATTGAACTATAGCCATAGATCATTATCGGCTTCTAGACTGAAAGCAAGGGAAAAGGACCAGCAGATGAAAAAAGGGGATAGGACACCCTCCCCATTGGCTAGGGATGTGTCTCTGAAAGAGAGGGAAATTTCTCATACAGATGCTCCTTCAGTCGGTGAAATCAACGAAATGGTTGCTAACGCAAAGGTTGCTAGATTTCCAGTCACTGATCCTCCAACTTTCGAAAGCACAGACTCCATTTCACCAGGTGATATTTTCTTTTCTCGAACCTATGCACCATTGACCATGCAGAAGAGTATTTTTCCAAAAGATGGAGGTGCAGAAAACAGATTTAGCTCAAAGCCTAAAATGTTCACCGAAAGAGATTCTGCTCTGCCTCAAGGAACCAAAGCGAGTGGCAGTTTTGATCACAATGCCCAAGGGATTTCTTCTAGCACTATTCTAACACAAACAACTACAGCCTCCAGCTTTGCTGTAAGCAGGCAGAGTATTGGTAGTAAGATGAGTGACGCTAGTGACAGGACGACTGGAAGCTCGAGAAAATTCACAGCCAACAGACAGAAGAGCCAAAAAGAAGCATGGTTTTCTTGCATCAAGAAGGTTTCTTGCAGGACCTCAAAGTCCCCCGAAAAGAATAGAGATTTCGATGAATCCTCGTTTATTGAGAAGGCATTTGTGGTTGAAAACTTGAGACAATTCTGGGCTGACAAGTATCGACCTGGTTCATTGAATGGATTCACCTGCCACAAACCAGAAGCTCAACTACTCAAACAACTTGTGAGTGACCTCATCCATGATTTCTCACTAAATTCAGTATTGAGCTCTTATTTTTCTTTGCATTCTGAAAATATTATCCTGTTAAATTCGTTGAGCTTAATGATTACAGTTTTATGCTTTACATATCTGTGGGTATGGATGGAGACAGAACTTCATAAGCATTTTTAACATTATTGATCTATGGCTATAGTTTGATTTCTCACTAAATTCATTTTAAGCAGTTCTTGTCCAATGTTTAAATAGTTTATATATGATTTTTAAATCCATTGTCTTCTAGGTAGCCAGTGAAGTCTGCCCACACATTCTCCTCAAGGGACCTCCTGGTTCTGGTAAAAAAGCACTGTCAATGGCATTTCTATGTGAGATCTTTGGAGGCTCTGCTCGTAATGTATGTTTCTTGGTCATCAAATGCAATAATGTTGAAGAATTCTTCCCTTGAAATAATAACTTTTTGGATGCCTTACCATACTTCTGTAATTTTTTTTGGCAGATATCGCATGACCTAAGATACTTCCATATTCAGGTAAGGACCCTGACAGATTTATCAGCATATTTATGTCCCCAACAATGAAAGATCAAGATGATTTTGTCAAAAGAACATGTCCGCCGAATTTGTCAAACCTCCAGATTGATTTCTATTAATATTAATAATTAGATGTGAACAATTATTTTACAAGGTTGTAGTATTTTGATTTAGGGTGTACTGAACTCAACATGTGTCTTCCCAACTATATAGGGTCAGTTAAGTAAACCCTTTTCAGCATTTTTTCTCTCTTCGATATATGTTTCATAATGCAGTTGGCCATCAAATGTTATATTTTTCTCTGACAAGGACTTCTTGTTTGCCTTTCCACTGCCCCTTAGGGGTCAACTTTTCTCTTCCAGTATCTGCCAATATATGTTATTGCCTTCTTTTGTTGCCCTTGCCTTTTCTTACTGTACAATCTTCACTTTGCACATAATAAAACCATATTAACAACTTATATTGCTCTGTAAACTCCCCATAATCAGAATTCTGATCTATATATATATATTTCATTGGCAAGAAACTCATGCACCCATTTGCCCCTATGGGGACTCGAACCCTCACCATCAGGGGCGGACCTATTAGCAAGTGAGGGGAGGCAATTACCCCCCTGAATTTTTAATTTTTTACTAATACACCATGCTATTTTTTTCTTTTTTCACTATATACTCCTAAAATATTACTAATGCCCCCCTGAAATTATTATAAAATTTCAATCTTGCCCCCCCTTACCTAAAGTTCTAGGTCCGCCCCTGCTCACCATCCCCTTTGGGAGGTAAAGGAGATACCATTAGGCTACAAGGCCCTTGGTAGAATTCTGATATTTGGTCGCAAGTAATAAAATTATGAAATATTCAGCATCTTTTTGATAATATATATGCGTGTTCAGACACATGCCTTAATAAACTTAAAATTGTGGCACTAGTGTCCATGTCAAAAACAGCAAAGTGGCTCTTAATAAGAATTGTTTAGGACTGAGATGACAAGAGAGCAATTTGCGACACGAGTTCTGAGCCAACACACTTATGTCTTATTGTATCTGACATGGAGAAATAATGCTACAATTGCAATGTTCTTTTTACGGGATAATACTCAATTCTGATTGTAGAAGATATTATGGTTGGGAACTTCCAATTGGAGCTACTACCATTGAGAATACAAAAGCCTGAAATCTTTTCTGAGAAGCTTTATTTGATTTTTTCCTCATAAATTGTTTAGTCTCTGATCCATTTTCTGTTTACTTATGTTTCAATTTAGTTCTTCAGATAAGTCTTTGCTAGAGTTTCATTATTAACCTAGTCAGATGAAACAAAAAATCACTTGCTAATTGTTTCTAGTGATGGATTGGCTTCCAATTTGTTTTTAAACAAGTTTTGGGTTTTCATATATGCGGAGCAACATTTTTGTCTGAAGATTGGTAACAGGATAGGAGATGATTGCTTTCCAGTATTGTCTATTGTTGAAAGAGAAAACTAGTGGAGGTCATTATGAATTTAATTGAAGGGCAATATGCCCAATTTTAAATGAATTTGCCTTTTATTACCCCGTCCATTCTATTGACAGGAAAGAAGACCGATGCAAGTAGCTGTTCCAGTAGCCTTTAGTGCTCACCACGTTGAGCTGAATGTATACTTGGAACCTAATGCCAGATATGCAATAATGGGTTTAGTCAGAGAAATAAACAGCAACTATGCAGTTACCCCTGAAATCAGCAATGCTAATTTCAAGGCAGATTACAAAGGTTTATTTCTATTAAGAATGGTAGATTTCCTCTAAGAAGATCCAATCATGCAAATTTTACATGATTCCATCTTTTTAATTACAGTAATGGTTCTTTATGAGGTTGACAAGGCTGCAGAGAACATTCAGCACTTGATAAAATGGATCATGGACTGTTACAAAGATTCTTGTAAATTGATACTCTGCTGTGAAGACGATGTAGACATCCTTGAACCAGTGAAAAACCGCTGCAAAGTTATTAACCTTGATCCCCCCGTAACTCATGATGTAAGTGTGTCAATCATTAATCTTGTAGTGTAGTTGTTTATTGGTTATGTCACGTTCATTAAATTATACCATTATGCTATTGTTTCTTTACACTGCATGACCATGGACCTAGGGAATTAAAACATCTGGAATTCCAAGCTATCTAAAGTTGGTATGAACAGTATGCATAACCACCACATACAATAGTAATTTCTTAGAGCCAATACTAATTTTTTTTCCTTGGCAAGAAACTCAAGCACCCATTTGTCCTTTGGACTTGAACCCTCACCCATTCTATCAAAGGGACAATTTTTTTTTTCAGAGAATTATATTTGTTGGTGATCTGTTGTCCAGTCGAGGAGATGGCCATTTAATTGGGTTAACTAGAATGATTAGTAGATAATATATTTAGCATTGTCTATTTTGAAATCTGAAAATGTTTTTTATTATTTATTTATTCTATATATAAGTCTGAAAATGGTTATTCAACAGTAGTCACATCAAATGACTGTAGTCAGATGGTCATGGTGGTGGCTACAGTAAATTAAGGTTACAAACTGGTATGATGAATGTTACCATGACTTCAATAAAGCTTTTACTGGTGGAATCATGCTAATAATACCTCGAAAGACACTGCAAATTTTCAGTAAACTTTCTTGCTAGACACAAAAGTAAGTGAGAGTAGGTTATCTGTTTGGAACAATTAAGATTGTAATGGAAGAAGGAATATGTTCCCAATCCAATAGATGTTCCTTAGATGCTCTTTTAATAAGTTCCTCTGTAGTTTCAAATGAATTAGGTATTAATGTTACACCGACTCTTCATTTCACTCCAGAGGTGATTAAGTAAAATTGGACACTTGGATGAATCTGACATCTAGATACACACATGCACTCAACACACACATTTAAATCTGTGCATAGCTGATCAACTTTAAAAGCACAATCCCAGTGAAAGGATCTGTTAAGTTCGTGATAATATGAATGATCAATTAATGCTTTCAGATTTCAATGTCATCTATGGTTAAGAACATGGTTGAGATTGATATCTTGATTTACTCTATAAAATAGATCTCAAAGAGGTAACAAGTCCCAAATATCAAATCTGCAAACACTATTTTCTATGAATCCATTACAACACCTTATTTTCTCTAATCATCCAATAAGGATTTAATAGGCTTGATGGTAGCTTTTTATTCAGTCTAAAAAAAATTCTCCCTGATCCCCAGATTCTTGCAATTGGTACAGTAAATGCAGGTAGTCTATTTGGCGTTCCCGACCAAAATCAGGAATAACTGCATCACACTTTAAACGACATTTTAAAAGAAAGAAAAGGGTTGTAGGTATTTCATAATACATGTTCTGCTACTTTAAATAGCAATCCCTCTATCTCAGTATTGAATCTGTATTTCTATAATGACATCGTATAACATATGGTATAAATATCATTGATTGTATTCCAATCTTGAAAGAAAAATATGGAATATCCAAAATGGAAACCCAACTGCAGTCGGTCACTATAATGATATATAACTAGGAAGCAGGGTATGGACACTAGACATGGGTACGACACGATATGGATACATCAATATGACAAATCTAAAAAAAGGAGGACATGGATATGGCTTGGAAACGTCAAAAATAATAATATATGTATATAAAATAAATCATTTTGGTCATTTTATCCATATAATCACGAATAAAATCACTAATTTGGCTTCTTAAAAAAATAATAATAATTACAAAACCATCCCACCATGTCATGAATGTGTTCAAAACGTGTCTAAGGCGTGTCCAACCAGAAAATAAAATATTCAAATTCCAAGACACTTCTAGCCTTGTCCGAGTGTCTGATATTGCCACGGCACTCCAAGAGAGGTGTCCGCGCTTCCTAGATATATAATAGTCAAGCAACCTCTTGATGTTCAAATGGTATAGAATAAGGGACTAAGACTCACTGTTGCCACTGAAGAGTCTTCTCAGTGTCCTACTGCACTCTAAATTCTATAAATTCTCTTCTATTGTTTTTTAATAAGTAATTTATCTCCTAATTCTTCTCCCTGGCCCCACCCCCTACCCCATATTTCTCAGATCATGGAGGTTCTTATTCAGATAGCAAGGAAGGAAAACTTTGACATATCCATGAGCTTTGCTGATAGGATTGCTTCCAATTCAAAGCAAAATCTAAGGAAAGCAATTATGGCTCTTGAAGCATGCAAAGCACACAAGTGAGATCTTAAACAACAGATATATTGTGATTGTATATTTTATAAGTTTTTCTCAACTTACTTGGGTGTAATGCCCTCATAGCTATCCTTTTGTCGAAGACCAACCAATTCCACTTGGATGGGACGATGCTGTGGATGAACTTGCTGCTGACATCCTAGCTAATCCATTACCTAAGAGGTATTTCTTTTGCTATATATATATATATATATATAAAGCCTTGCCTTTATCCATAACAGGTAACTTTTGGTACATTGAAACTTCAGTTTCTGCTTACTGACCCCAGAAATAAGATATATGTAATTACTAAAAATAATAAAAAAAAGGGTTTGATAACTGAAAATGACAATATTGAAGTATTGACCTCTCAACGAGCTTTTGCTTATCTTGTGAACCTTGAGACTTGTTGGCATTCCACTGCAATAGATGACAAGTTGATCTAATGCAGTTCACTTGTGAACTGAAGGATAATATCAAATATTAATTTTGGTCTCTTGCCTTGTTTTCTCCCTATCAAGAAGGTGACATAACTATAGGAATGCCTCATCTGGCAAACAACCAATTTCGTACAATGGAGATGTTTGGTGATCTAGCTGAACTTGTAGGTACCCAAGTAGTAAGTTGGGACCTTCAGAGTATTTTGTGCATTGCAAGTAACAGCTGGAAGGCCCAGCATCAAGCCTTATTGAGGAGCTTGTGCTTGTTAGAAATTTATGATGTCGGAAATGACCAGGATATATGAACTATGATGAAAAATCATTGCACAAATATACTATATAATATAAATATATATTTTCATGTGGCCAACCCATTCATTTGGGAAAAAGGCAAGGATGATGATGGTGATGTTTTTTAATGGACATTCCTCATTTGTTTGTTATGAAAATGAAATTTAACACTCCACATGTATGCTTTTTATCAGATTATTTCTTATACGTGGAAAGATCCAAAAACTTCTTCTGGATTTTGTTCAACCCAAACTGATTCTCCAGGTAATGCATATTATAGTTTAATTAGAATGGTTCACATGCCAAAATTTTATTATTTAATGTAGTTATGTTTCCAACATGCAGAAGCTCGTTGAACAGTTTCTCAAGGGAGTTGAGGGTAGTTTGAAGAGAGAACTATATTATTGGCATGCTTATTATGTAAGGTTTTTTTTTTTTTTTTTTCCCTTCTCTGGCCTCTATCTTGTTTATGTTTTCTTGATGAGAAGGAGAGAGTAACTCAAGGTTCATCTACAGGAAAAGAGACTCCCAGCAGGAACAAGTGCTTTATTAAAATTAGAAGGTAATATAGAAAATTATTCAAGTATATCATTACTTTATGGGCACAATCAGTTGCGATCTGAAAAAAAAAAATAAATAAATAAAAAAAATTGGAAGACATTCGAAGATAGATTAATTAACATGTTTGCTTCAAATTATAAGGAAGTTTACTAATTCCATTGCCTTGCACTGTTACAGAATTTGTGGCCAAGTTTATGAGCATATACAGGAAGAGTTCTTCCAACAATCGCCAGTGCTCATAGTTTTCATAGGGCGAACGCGGGATTTATACCCTATTGCCATGCATCTCCAAGATTTCGTGTTGCTGCAGCTGTTGATGTTAAAAGAAAATCAGAAGGATGGTATGACAACTTTAGAGCTATCTAGGTTAAAGCAATTTAGATCTCTCTCTCTCTAAGACTTTGTGCATGTGTACCCAGAATATACACATTACTATTCATGGATGATGATGATCATGTTGATGTTTGATTGCTGATATATGTCCAACTTTGGATTTTAAGCTTGAAAATATCTCTCCCTCCAGAGGATATATTTATCTATTATATCCATTTTCAGTGGGTCAGATTCAGCATGAGTCTGATTATGAATACCCAAGTTCCAATTTATTTCCAATTGGATAGTACTGAGACATTTTTTTTTTTACTATTATTTATTTTTATGTTTATTTTTTGAGAATGGTAAATTACACATCCATATTTTGCCACTGGAACACTCAACCTCCAGTATAAAAGTGATGACCAACCCCAACTTTTTTAATTGTTGTAGAAATTTGCTTGAGCGTTAAATTAGATTAAATCTGAACTCAAACATAAAACAAATTTATAATAAAGCATACACACATATATATTAACAGGTAATCTAAAATTGTTTGAGTCTCTATTATTCACTACCTCTTCCTTCTAACAACCGCAAATACGTTTAAGCACTGTGACAAAACATGCTATATATAATCAGAGCATATATATTACACGCAGACAACCACCCTCTCTATGGGATTTGAAGCTTTCGTGTTTTCTTTTTTTTTTTTTTTTAGAGGAAATTAAAATTCATTTTCCACCATTCTTGAAAGCCATCATCTTCTAGCATTTCCCAAAATAATTCATCACTTTCTTCCATAAGAGTACTGCTACACTCGGCTGCTTCCTCCGTGGTATTGAAAGCGCCGAGCCACTCGTAGAACTCTTGCTGCGGGTCTCCTATGGTAGCCCCCCACTTCCTCTTTTCCCTCCGTCGAATTCCCCTGTACTCATTCTTCGTGTTCGTCTCCTTCTCTCCCCCTTCAACAGCAGTACTAGTAGTAGTTGGCGGGGAAAAATTGCAGCTATTAATGTTGGTGTTACTCTCCTTCTCACCCCCTTCAATGGCAATACTAGTAATAGATGGCGGGAAAAAGTTGAAACCATTGTTGGTGTTACTCTCCTTTTCTCCCCCTTCAACGGCAATACTAGTAGTAGTTGGCTGGAAAAGGTTGCAACCCAAACAACCGTTGATATTGCATAACTTACATGAGACATAATCAGGCAGCAACATGTGCTTTTCCTGTTCCTTCTCTGACCATATGGCGTCCTGACATCCTTGCAATTGGCTCATCATGACACAATCAGTGTTGCCGGAATCTAAGATGTTGTATCACACACAATTGACAAATATAACAGATTAAAAAAAACACACGGGATTTGGCAAATTGTCTTGTCTAGCCCACGAGCGAAGAATAACTAAATTTACTTTTAAAAAAAACTTGATTACACTCTTTTTCTTCTCACAATCTCAATTCTCTTCTTCCCTTTACGATTTTCTCTCTCTAAACCTCTCGTACCCACCTATATTTATAAAGTCTCAAAACCCAATTTCTTATTGGACAAGAATTTCTAACTTGCGTACAAGAAATTACCATAACAGGTACAACTTCTTCTTAGTTTTTTTCCAAGTCTTCTGGCTTCCAAAACTAATTAGGAAACTGTTCATCATGCTTCCAATAACTCAGTGTCCAAGTTGAACCGGTTTAGCCTCATTTAAACCGGTTCAACTTTGACAGTAGCCTAAAGTCAAAAAACTATACGTCCAAGTTGAACCAGTTCAACTCCATTTGAACCGATTCAATTTGGCAGTAGCCAAAGTAAGTCAAAATCAACAATTTTGAACATCCCGATTCTTCGTGTAATTAACACGTGATCAAAATATGTCTTCACTTATAACATTCAAGAAAAAAAAAATGTCTTCACGCACATGCTCCACCATGTCTAAAATTGAGAAACAGTTGTACATAAGGGGTGAAATGCATGGAGGATTGGAATCTCGTTCAAGAAGTTTTAATTGAGAAATTGGTTCAATAAAAGAAATTTTAGTTGAAAAACTTTAGCACTATGACAAAGATGGAGGCGATTTTCCCTATCAACAACATAGACATCGGTGAATACTGGAAACGATGCTTTTAGACACGATGATGCCGTCTGCATTTGTGGGCAGTACAACATACGTTTTTAGACACGTCGACGCTATCTGCATAGGTGAGAATATTACTGTTGCGATTTGTTTGGGAAAAAAAAAAAAAAAAATTTATTTAGAAAGTTGAGCAAATGCTGCAGCAGTTGGTTAAAAAAATTTCAAGAGGATGGTATGATATCTTTAGAGCCATCTAGTGGGTTAAAGCAATTTAGATCTCTCTCCAAGATTTTGTGC
>JAOTQH010000046.1:7155032-7165973 GCA_025631255.1 Cornus kousa
TAAATGTTTTACATGAACACTTCACCACTAGGTGACATATCCATGTTAGAAATGACATGCAATGAATACAGATATGTGTGTTAAACTGTTGAATCAATACATCAGCATCATGTGTGTCTAATAGAAGATTAAATATTCCTAAATAACTTAAGGTTCCCTCCTACCATAAGTATGAACGAATCTTGGAATTGAAATTGTTAAAACGGACATATCTTCACTCATTATCCCTTCACCAGAGTCTTCTACATTTGCTCAAACTCAGTAAAGCTAGCCTTCCACACCTCTTTCTGTTGGCTTTTCCATTCACTTCCTTTCATTTGTCAGCAAATAATCGACATTATAATTCTTAATTTGCTCCCACCATTTTCCTCATCTAAACTCGCTCTGATAAATCTGCTATAAAATGGCATCCAGTCATCCTTCAGGCTTTCCCAACTCAAATTGGACAGCCAAGCACAATAAATTGTTTGAGAACACTCTTGCAATATATGATAAGGACACCCCTGACCGGTGGCACAACATGGCCAAGGCCGTTGGTGGGAAAAGTGTGGAGGAAGTAAAGATGCAATGTGAGATGCTTCTAAGCGACATCAAACGCATTGAGTCAGGCAAAGTCCCCCTTCCTAATTACAAGAGCAATGTGCGTAACAAGTAAGGAGACAGTATCAGTAATGAAGAGCAGAGGTAACCTCCTAATGCCTCCTTTAAGTTTTAACTGGTAGGAAAGTTTTGGCAATTAACCAAATTGGATAATAGTCTATATCTTGTGTGAGACTCATACTCATGTACCCCCATCCCCTGCATGTGTGATTAATCTATGGTATTCTTTTGCAAGTGGAACATTTTTTATAATAGTTCTGATGAGGGCTGATCGATATATAGCAGTAGAAGATTAAAAATTTCATGTTTGCAGAATTTAATTGTTCCATTAATATTGTAACAGTTCATGCTGAAATGTGTGTGAAGCTCCTCTAAAGATCATAAATGCTCCCTAGCAGTAAAGATCCGTACATTTTTCCTCTTAAGAAAAGATTTGGCATATTAAAAATTGAAAGCACCTTTTGTCTGAGATAATGTATGTTGAGTGAGATTCTTAAGATGACTCTCATACTAGGAAATTCTGAGTTCTATGGGTGGAGCATTCCATACGTCAATTTAATCAGAAATCAGATTAGCTAGCTACAAATCCAATCAAGGATGTCACTAACATTCTCTAACAATCCAATTATGAGATCCTAAAGTTGCATTGAAATGTGGATTTAATTTAGATTAATGTGCCAAATTCATATCCACACACAAATGATTCAAATTAAATAAAAGCAAAGGTGTGATTTTTTTTTGTTGTTGATAACTTAGTTTGTGAGATATATAACTCCCAACATAGTTAACATATTAAACACTTTTAACCATGGCAATACAGTGAACCACTTTCTATTCCATACATATGCAAGCTAGAAAAAAGAAACAATCCAAAAGCCCATTTGAAGAGAGCAAATTAAACAATGAATCCAATCCATAATTTGGTAACTATATTGACCAAAACTAAACAAATTCTTTTACATTGAAGTCAGTAATTCACAATTATGAATGTACAGAGCACCCTGTTCTTGTGTTTAATTACAAATACTGAAATCCATATATGCTACTACTAACTACTAAGATACCTCAATTGATCGACAACTTGAAGCGACACAATGGACACATACGACTCAATTTCACCCACTGTGCAATGCATTGGATATGGTATATATGACAGCATGGCATCCGAGTGATTCGGGATCCAATGTCCATCTCATCCTTACATATAACAGAGAGTACTTCCTCCTCCTCATCAGCATGATCATCAATATCACCTTCAAATCTCACCGTCTCCATTGTCTCCTGAAAGTACTCCCTCATAGCCCGTTCCAACAATGAGCTTTCCAAATCTTGATCATACTTGTTGTCCAAGAAAGGACACAATGACAATTCCAAATCTTTATCATACTTGTTGTCCAAGAAAGAAGCTGTTTCCCTCACCATTCTTCCTATTTCCCCATGGATTGAACCAAAGTCCGGAAACGATTTCGACAGTATCATCCAATTAACCTTCTGATGAAGTTGAAACCAAAGTTCTACCTGCTCCTTTGCAAGGTTTCTTGCTTCAAATTCAGTGTGGGGTAAAATCATTTTATTCTCAATGTATATGTCCAATCTGAATAGCTTCTGACCGGAGTTGCAATATCTATTGACAGTGAAACTAGCCACATCCAAAACATGACGGATTAGGTCGTCGGTGTTCTCCAACTCAGTCTGCTCACATTGCATCTTAAGGGGATTTTCATGCCAAGGATCGTTGTGTAGAGGAAATCATAGATTAAGGACTTGTATGGAAATCGTCGTGATGAGATCTCTCCGATACCGTCTCGGGTGATGAGGCCTCTAATTTTGCTTTCAGGGTATCCATCTAAAGGGTGATAAGTTTGCTCCACACGGAAGTTGAATTCAACGTTGATGCAAGGCAGAAATTTACCATCATTGCCTCCAATATTACCATAGCCATCCACCCAAACATAGAGCTTTTCTGCGGTGGCGGCCATAGCAGAGAAGAGGGCCGGAGAGAAGGTCAATGATACTACGTACGTACTAATTTAGTAGAGAGGAGAGAGATCAGGCGCAGATAGGAGGAGAGAGAAAGGAAATTGAAGGCGTTACTACACACATGGATGAGGACCATAGTCTATATATAATTTTAGGAAACTTAGTGGTCAAGTATAGAAGTTTCCTTAATCGTATCTTGGTTTGGAAATAGGAAAGTAATTCTCTTATTTATTTATTTATAAATTCCTTTTATAAAATTATTCTTTATAAATTTTTAATATTATATATGTGATTGGAGCTGAGTATTATGATACTATTACTATTAAGGGGCTCTGCCCGGTTAGTTCCCGTGCTAACAAAATAAAATAAAATAAAATGATACCATTAACATCACCTTCTACTTAAATAAAATTAATTAAATTTGTCCTGATTCTTATCTTGATCTTTTAAAAAATTTACATTATAATCATTACTTGACATTAGATAAATTTAATTAAAAATATTTATAAATTAAATAGAGTATTTCATATGCATGCTTATGAAAGGCCAAATTAGCAACGTGTGCTTAGTAATCGTTGTGAGAGTTTGGACATATCACTTTATATATATATATATATATATAATATACTGTTTAGATAGAATTTATAGAGATAGAATACAGATTAATTAGGCAATTTAGAGAAACGGTATGAAATGTCTATATATACAGATTGGGTTCCATTTCTACTAAGATTTCTCAATGCGATTTCTAATAAATAAAGCCCACATAATTATGAAATAAATAAATAAATAAATAAAGCCCAAATGCGAATAAATTAGATAAACATGCAAATTGATGTTTAAATTATAGAGACTTGATATGGAACAACTGCCTGCCACCCAAAATAATGATCTTTCTCCCCCATTTTTTCATGCCCTTCTTTAGTTAATGGCTCCTAATTATCACAAATAGATAAATAGACTATAATTATAAAATTAGAAAAGTGATAAATAAGGACAATAATTTTGTTTGGAATAAAATTTAATCACCCTCTCTCATTTTCATTTTTATTACTTTTCTGATTTTATAATTACAAATTATTTACTAATGTAATATATTTTCATTGACCTGACATTACTAATGACATGGTATATGTGCATATCTCCCTTATAATTAATACTACATGTATGATATACCAATGTGTTAGAATTGCCCAATTTTGTGTTGAGTTGCTCCCAAATTTTATATTTATATCTATCGATACTATTATAAAATTTTGAGGGTTTTTTTTTTTCCTTATTTTTAAATATTTCATATTTTTTAAAATACAAAAAGAGAGTTTTTCTTAATTTTAAACAATTTTTTTATATTTTTTAAAAATACAACAAAGTTTATCTTTTTTCATTAAATATGTTTGCATTAAATGATAATAGAGAAAGTCCATTTCCTATACATAAAAATAACCACCAGAAAACCTTAGCTAAACAAATCATAAAAAGAGACAGAGAGGTAACAACAAGTACAGAAAATACTCCTAGAAATATAAATAAATTACATTAATCTCTTTTAAAGTTTGAGCAAATTTCATAGAGATAGAATGTTTGACGTTTTTTATCATTGGGAAAATTTTGATAGGATGGAAGAAGAAGATGATTTTGAAAAAGTGAAATATATGAAAAAATTGTGAAAGTGGAGTTTATAAAAGAAATAATAGAAGGAGTTGATGTTGATGAAGGAAAATTTTTGAGAGCTAAAAATGAGAAAGAAGAATTAGTACCCAAAAGGTAGAATTTGAAAAATATAGAATTGAAGAAGAAAGAAAAGAAATAGATAGTGAAGATAGTGAAGTGATCACAAAAGAAGAAGTTGTAGGAATTGAATCTCAGATAATTTGGTGAAGAAGTAGAAATATCAAATCTAGAAGAAAACAAAATGTTTGAATTTCTGCAAGAAATGAAATATGTTCAATTGGATGATTTTATAGTTGAAAAAATTTTGAGAAAATTTGGTACATAATATTTCTCAGGTGATGTGACATGGGTGACCATTGAAGTATTTTTTTGATTCAAGTGAGCAAGTCAAAAAGTAAATTCATGAAGTGCAGAAAATTTCAAGTGAAGCTGAAGAACAAATGTGGAGGTCGGCTACGAGGTCGGGTGAAGAAAAATATTATAAGCACGAAGAAGACAAGATACAAATTCTGCACAATAAAAGAGATTGCAAAGAAAAATTTTGCATTCGAAAGCACTAGAAATTTTGATGTATTTTGTATTGGAAAACATTGAAATTTTGAAAACATCAAAATTTTGATGTATTTAATAATTACAAGGTTGGATATCATGTTTGCGGTATGTTTGATTAACAGGTTCATGGAGAAATAATTTTCGAGTCATTGGAAGTTTGCTAAGAGAATTTTGAGGTATGTATAAGATACCATATTGGATGATGAATTGGCAGATTTATTCACAAAGTTTTTGGTAAAATCTTTTTAAAGAAAAACCTAGCAAGATTGGGAATGAAAAAAAAATGTTTGGTTTACAGAGGCATTATTGAAAGACTAAATCAAATTTGTAGGGAACATCAAAAGAGTGAAAAAGAACTTGTTAGAACTTGGAAGATGAAAGACTTATGAAAAATATTTTACACGTAAACAAACGGAGTCTTAATTTGGATTAGCATGTACCTGTATTGGGCCCTCTTTAATCCAGTACCAGGCTCCTATTATATACTTCCTCCATTAAGCTGTTCCTTGGGCGGAGTTTATAACTTGTTTTGTAACTATACACTTTTAACTTCCAAAAAAATTTCATATATGAAACGACCTATACATACATCGTTGTAAGTAGGCAGTGCACTTGATTAAAAAAGAAACAACCTTGTCTGATTGTCTCTAATGACAGAGGACAAAGTAAGAATCTGCCTCATCTGATTGTCTCTAATGATGACAGAGGACAAAGTAAGAATCTGCCTTATCTGATTGTCTCTAATAACAGAGGACAAAGTAGGAATCTGTTTGGTTTGTAACTTTGAGAACAGTTTTCTATTTTCAGAAAATTGAAAATAGAAAACTGTACAAAAACTCATACTTGGTTCAATTTTTTTAAAATTGTTTTATGAATTTTTAAGAATTGTTTTCAGAGTTACAAACTAAGTAATCTTAAAATTTTGTGTAAGAAAACACAATATTAAGAAGACAAATAGTTCTGCCATGTGACCAACTGGCGAGTTACTTTCCAATTCTCTAATTAATTAAGACATTTTAATTCGATTAGTAATTCATGTGAATTAAGCTCCCTCAACTAAAATTTTCTCCTAACTAATTATAACAGCTTTCGGATTTGTTTCATATGGCAGAAAAACTGATCCGAGTCATGGTGTAATGGTTTTCCTGCATGCAAAGTTAAATAGTAAACAGTCCGATTCAAAAGGCATATCAACATTTTTGTACAAAATAATTCTAAATGTGAGATATGTATCTAAAATTAGTTTAAGGAATTAATATTATTTAAGTAGAGGGTGATGTCATAATACTAATGGTACCATGATACTCAGCTCCACTCACATGTATAATATTAAAAATTAATAAATAAATAACTTTATAAGAGAAATATTTAATTGTATTTGAGTAAATCTATAAAATGATTTACTTTTTAAAATGTATTTTATAATTTACAAATTCTATTAAACTCTTTAATATTTAAAAATCTTTCAATACTCTCGCATAACTCTAAAGTGTAAAAAATTTTAGATTCCTACTCTTATAATATCTTACAGTATATCTAGAGGAGGAGGTCGTGCCTTGTAATGGACTCAATATGAACTTCTTGTTAAAAAAGCATAGAAATTTAAATCAAAATCCAAGAAGATAAAATCCTTTTAGAGTGAGAAAGTTAAGAGTGGCGCTCCAAAATCCAAAAGAGGGAACCATGGAGCTGGCTCTTCAGTACATATCCGCAACACTTCCGCGAGACGGCAATTCTCTTATCCACTCTCCTCACTCTCATTTCAACAACATCACCGTCCACAAGTCTCTTCTTCTCCGTCAATTCACAAGAAATCAGTATGCATCCCGGGAATCTCAGTTTCAATTTCAGGCTTCTCTTGGCAGTACCAGTACCAGCGTTCATGAGGATCGGAAAAGGAACTGCAACAGAAAGCTTTCGTACGATGATAATGGTGGAATCGACCTATCCTCAGAAGAAGAGGATGCTTTGGGCCTAGCTGTAGATAGGACGGCGAGGTCGTCGGAGGACGAATCCTCATTTTCAGCATTCCTCTCATTGAGCGAGAAGCCGGACCGGAACACGGCCATGCTCGACGACTATGAGATGGAGGAACTCGACTTTCTCCCCGACCCTAATCATCACAGTGGTTTGTTTTCTTTCCTCCTCGTTTTACATCTCACTCGCGCGTGTATATATATATATTAGAGAACTTGTGGTATAAACTTCTCATTGTTTGGTTGCGGGTGATTGGGAATGTTCTTAGTAATAGTGGCATACTTACATAGTGCGATGGGTGGTAGTATTCCTTCAGGATTGATGGAAGAAATACAAATAGGCTAAACGTGGAAGGGTGAAATGTGAAATAAATGAAATACTCAGATGATTTGATGGTTACATCATGCACATTACATGGATGATGAATTAGAACAGGTTTTATCATGAAAAGATTGGGTTACCGAGTTAGAAAGAACATGCATAATGAGAGTTAAATCCTTTAATGTTTGATGTAGAACTTCAATTGGAAACCTTAACCTGTGCTTTTGGCTATATCTATGAGGGGGAAAATCCGAAAGAACCTTCTCTATTAAGGTTTCAGTAACATGAGTTTTCCCAAGACCCACAAACCAGCAATAGAGGTAGAAAACTTAGCACGAGCCTCTAGCTCAACGCAGTTTCACCTCTTCCTTGACTGAAGGTTGAGAGTGGGTGTGTGTTTTTCCTACCAAAAAGAAAGAGACAGAACACTTGCTGTCAAATTCCCCACACCTAATAAGGACTAGATTTTCTTTATACTCCTCAATATTCATTAGTGACTACATAGAGGCTATTTTCTGCAAGAACTGCCCTAGCTGTTCTGCCCGACAATCCTATAAGACTTGAGAAAGCCCCCACTTCCCTCCCTTTTAGATACAATGATCATGATGCCATTTACAACTTTACTGTGGAAATCCCCAAGGTTTTTCCACAGAGAGAGAGAGAGGGGGGGTACACCATCAGTTTATTGGCTCTTGAAACCAATACCAGAGCCAACATGATTAGCCATCTTTATGAATTGATCTAGCAGCCTTGAAAACTTCCCTAGAGATCTGTTTGCAATTGCTTAGCATGAACAACCTAATATTAAAAAAAATTCCGATAAATCACCATTTTGAATTTCCATCAAAGGATTTGATCTTGTCTAGTTTAATATAGTGTTACTATTAATATTCTTAAATTCATTTACCCATAAAATAAGAACAAGGAGGAGATTCTTATGTTCCATATCTGTCTAATTTTTTTGCATTGGGATTGCTAAAGCTGGCATTCCTACCTTGTCAAAAGGAAATTGTTGCCATACTTAAGAAGGGCATTACTCAGTGGTTTCTCTCAAAATAATCTTTGTAAGAATCTAGCAGAGGAATACACACAAAATTAGAATAGAATTTAATTTTTTTGACATGTATAGCCTTGGAAAAATGGAATATATTCTTGTGGGAAGGGTTATCTATATATCTTATATTTTTGCTGGTACTGGTTTTTATAAACTTGAATTTTTAATTGCCTTAGTGCAGAAAAGTTTTGATCTGATGCTTGTATTTCTTACATTTGTTCTGCATAATATTGCTTAGCTGTTGTGTGCTCATTTTTGAAACCATAAGCTATATTCAAGGGCTAAAAATAAGTGCAGGAAAATAGAAAGAGGAGGGAAAAAAAGAAATGAAATGAGATCCCTACTTAACAAGGCAGTAAAATTAAGATGGGGCAGCATTCTTTCCCATCTTGTTATCCATGAGTTTTGCTATAACTTCTCTATATATCTTAAGTAACCTTTAATTTGGTGTGGCAAATGTAGGATATGTGGCTGTACTTGGGAAGCCAAATGTTGGAAAGAGTACACTATCAAACCAAATGATAGGACAAAAGCTCTCAATTGTTACAGATAAACCTCAAACTACGAGGCATCGAATCCTTGGTATATGTTCTGGCCCAGAGTATCAGGTTTGAAAATTTCTATGTTTGATGTGATCATGCCTGATTTTACTTATATTGCACATTCTTAATTCTCTTTGGTAGAAAAATTAATCAGTAACATCTGAAGCAACCACACTCAATTGGTCAGGAACCACTCAGATCACCCTTGTGGACCTACAGGGGGAATGAGGGACATCAAATGATCAACTATTTTGCCTTGGAATCTTGGAAAATGAGCAATTGGATCAATGAAGCCATATTTGAGCAAAATTTGATGATGTTTTATAAGCCAAGAGAGATTGTCATTAGGTTGGTAATGGAATACCTTGAAGCCAGTTGATCAGAGGGACGTGAAAGGTTCTGGAAAGAAAGGTTTATTGCTTGGAGCATATCACAGTTGAATACGGGGAATGTGGTATGGACTCTTCCTTTAATACTGGGATCTGCATGAAAATGTGCTTAGACAGCCATTGGCCTTTGAAGGGTTGAAGATGATGGAAGGGTGGGCCTCGAATAATGTTATTGTAGAAACAGATTGGTAGAGCACCCAATTTGGGACAAGCATGGATAACACTCATACTAGCTCTTCTACCAAAATTGATATAGGACACTAAGGACAGCATTGTAGAAGCTTCTTTAGGGCAGATTATAATTGATTCTCTTGTGCTTCAGGCTAGTGGGTTTTTGTTTTTTAGCATCTGTACATAATGTGAGAAATGGTTATTGTCTTGGTGTCCTAAGAAGGAAAGGCAAAGTTCTGTTTTTAGGGTTTTAAGTTTGAATGGTGAAATGGGGAAAAGGTTAGTGCTCATCAAATAATAAATTTAACAAATTAGGGTCTTAATGGCTTTAAAGTGCAGAAAAATAAGAGAATAAGTAAAGTAGAAGGATAGGCAAATCACACCTAGATTTTCTAGGCATCATACTTTGGGTTAGAATTGCATCACACAGTCCCTAAGTTTCTCTGAGCTGAGCCCAATTGAATTTAAAGCATTTTAAAGCTATATACAAACTCTCAAGTAATCTAACTCTAACATGACATGAACTGCATATTCAGATACTCAATAGTTAGACCAGAAAAACCTCGTATAAGCCTCCTAAAGTCTGCTTATAAAGACTCAACAGCATAACCTGACTCAAACTATGACTTACAGACCTCTACTATGGCTAATGTCCAGAAAAACTTATAATGTACTAAGTAATCCTAAATCTTATATGGTTGTACTCTTTTTATTATGTTAGTCTCATAAGAGAAAACCAAGGAAAGAAAAAAAAAGAAATTTTGGTATCTGATAGATTTGGTGCATGTTTCATGCTTTTGAACACATGTTCCACAACATAGACCAAGAGTATATTTTTGTTTTCTCGTGGCTGTCTTATTTTTGTTTGCAAGGAGTGAAACATTTGTGCTTCAGAAACCTTTAGGCAGGTTCACTTTTTCCCTGACTGTCTCACTATTTACAGCTTGACCCGTGTATTGAGTTTTGCTGTTTATGAAAGGCCCCTATAAGCACGGACATGGGATATGGATACGACACAATACAAAGACAAAAATACGACAATTTCTTAAAAAATAGGATATAGATATGACAAGGACATGACATATATATATTATAGATGCAAATATGTATAAAAATCAATATATATGTGTGTGTGTGTATATATATATATAAGTGTCGATGGATAAATTTAAATAGTAATTGATTATGTAATATATATTGTTATTAACAATTCTTTATAAAATACTATGACCAACAAGATAGGAGTTGAGAGTTCCGTTGCGTGGATAAAATTTGGACTAAATTAGTCATGATATATATCTCAAATTCTCAACCGTACTTCTTTTTTGAAGATGTTTTGAACTTTTCTTCACAATTATAATTTATACTATTATATTATTCTTGAAAAGTTTCAGTTTAATGTGCAAAACTTGTTAAATATGTATTGTAAAGTATCTGAAAATTATCTGATACGTTATCAAATATCTGAGAAATATTGAATATGTTTTTTCTTTATACGTTATCAAATATCTGAGAAATATTGAATATGTTTTTTCTTTATATGTTATCAAATATCTGAGAAATATTGAATATGTTTTTTTTTTTTTTTTTTCTTATCTTATCAAAAAAAATATATATGATAAATATTTAATATTTTTTTTATTTATAATTAATAAGTTATCAAAATATATTAGAATTATTTGAT
>JAOTQH010000046.1:7179077-7191982 GCA_025631255.1 Cornus kousa
CATAACAATACTCCAATTTAAAGTTTGAATCTCACATATTCAATAATTTAAGGAGGTATAATTTTTAAAGGATAATGATTTAAAATTTGAAAGTCGAACAAATCGACTAATTTAAATAAGTGGAGGCTAACGTCTTTATGATGTTACTAATATTTGTGACGTTATCATGACATTAGTTCTACTCATATACTACGTAACATTTATAAAATTAATCGGATTTGTCCTACAATTGAATTCTCTATCATTATTCCTTCTTTGTTTTTTTTTTTTAATTACCATAGTTTTTTGGTTTGGGGCAAATAGCCCCGGCTTAACTTAATAAAAGTACAATAGCTCGAGAGATCCGCACATTAAATTTCTTATAAGTGGTTTTAAGAGGATTCAATCTTCCAACCTTAAGTCAGTGAAGATCGTGAACTGATAATTTTTGCCATTAAACAATTTGGCATCTACTTATCTTTCCTATTCTATATTGACAAGACAACCATTGATACTGAGGTTTTTTATGATACAAAAGATTTTTCTTTCTTATTTTTTATTTTTATTGTTTTAAATGAAAGACTGAATTTTTAATTTTTGATAATGGCTGTTGGTAAATATGTTTACGCATGAACAGAATGATTTTACTGCATGCGTTTTCTGCTTTTAAAGATCACACAATCTTTATGCACAATCTTAAAAACATTCTATGAATATTGAGTATATAACACTATTAGTTGGAATCATATTGTAATGGGTGCACAGGAAACTAAATTTGAAGATCCATTGGTTGATATCCGCTCTGATGAAACTATTTCTTTGTTTGCTTAAAGGGTGTAAATAAGTAGAATCTTTAAATTTTTACATAACATTTCACGAATATAAATTAGATGTGAAATTAAAGAGTAGGGTTCCAAAAATGAACACTTTTGTAATAAATGGGATATAATATAAGGTACCAACAAATAGTTTTTTGAAATCAATTTATGTATGATTTGCTATATAATTCTGTACCTTTATTATGTAATAATAAATTATATAAATGTGTTTGGCCTCAAAAATTCAGAGAGATGCCATTGAATTTCATTTCTTTTTTTATTTGTTCAATTCTTGTCTAAAAAAACAAAAAAAAAAAAAAAAAAAAAAAACCTCATATTTTAGTCCTATATTTATCCGATATCAATATCCTCTAATCCCCTTGTTATCCTCTAATCCTTGTTGTACAACACGTTTGTGTTCGTCTTCAAGATGGGAATCCCTTATGTGTGCTGAAGATATGAATACATCAAATATAACCATTGATTTTTAACAGTAACCATTGGTTTCTAACCATTGATTATGGTGATGTCACACCCCCCACCGGACAAGACATATACTACTCCCAATAGACACGAACCAATTACGTGCCTTGTACATATGATCTGTGTGCACTGCATGATTACATGCGTTTGTTTCATGTAAAGATAGCATTATTTTGATGGCGCAACCCTAAAAACTTTCCTGACTTGTAATCTTTCGAAGCTTAGCATATATTGGTTTTGTTCAAAATATATATATATATATATATTCTAATCGTTTATTGGGAATGTGAATTTATTTATTTATTTTACTTAAAAAGAAAAAAAAAATATTACTGATTTTCTACATGTTGTTAAGTGTGTTAAGATGCTCGAACAAATTTTTATCATACTTCTAGGGCAAGAGTCTTTTTCTAATTCAAATAATTAATGTAAATGGAGTATAATTTAAGTAAAAAAAAAAAAATTCATACTCAAATAATAAAAAAATAAGAATGCTAAGTAAAATCGATATAATATAGAAGAAATAATTAAAATATCTTTTGCAATTAATTGTTTACTTCAAAAAAGAATTCTTAATGATGAACTCAATCGATAAGGAAACCATATTAGAGAAGAACATATGTTTCAAAACAAAAAAAAAAAAAAAACTTATTTAGTTGCTATAATAGTTGAGAGGGAGAGTGTTATTGTATTTTCAATATAATAATTGATAAAGAAATTGAAAAAAATACTACAAAGCATTATTATTTACATTAAAACACTACTTAATTAATATGTGATAGAATCTCTTTTATAAGAATAAATCAATAAAAATTAAATAATGCACTTAAACAAAGTGAAATAATTAATACTCCGTAATAAAAAAAACTACCAAATTATGAAATAGACTCTGTAAAAAAAATGCTATAAAAAAAAATTATTTAGTTCCTATAATAATTGAGAGGGTAGCTAAGTCATAGAAAGCGGGAATAAGAGCGAGAGCATGAGAGCGGTAAAATTATGCCTGAGAGTTTGAGTTAGAGTGTGCGGGGTGTGAGAGCGAGAGCAACACCTGTTGAAAAGAATTGTGTGACTTAGGAGGGTAGGGAGAGAGAGTATTATTATATTTTCAATATAATAATTGATAAAGAAATTGAAAAAAATACTGCAGAGTATTATTATTTACGTTAAAACTCTACTTGTGATAGAAACTCTTTCATAAAAATAAATAAATAAAAATTAAATAATGCACTTAAGAAAAAAAAAAAAAATCAAACCTACTAAATTATGAAATAGAATCTGTTACTTGACCGCCGCTGAAGTTGAGATAACACTTGGTATCTCTGACCTCCGGCACAAAGACTCCATATCCTTCCCCGACGAACCTCATCGTATTCCCCATCTTTTCAGAAACTTAATTTCCCGATTGTATAGCATATACTTTACTCCCTACCGCCGCCGGCAACCACTCTTTGGGTTTTGCTATATATCAAGCTCACGTCATCCAATGTCACGAATCTCCATCGTCGTGGTGAACGATTCTCCATCATATCCCTGATAATCTGCTCTCTCTTTGTGTTCATATGGCCTTCATATGTTCTCATTTGGTCCACTAGTTATTGGTAATATAGAGAATATATATAGAGGTTATATATTATCATTGCACGGCAACATTATGATTTTATTTTTTTGGTATGTGGGTATACATTATGTAGGTGGATAGAGATAGTAAATGTTGAATGTATTGATGATTGTTGATATTAATACAATCTTCTTTTCTTTTCTTTTCAGATTAAAAATAAAATAAAATACCGAAGATAATTGATCATGTATGGATTGCATGTTGCTTCCATATTTCTTCATTCTAATTTTTATATATACTACTAAAGTACTTAAGTTGTTTGGATCTTACAAAAGTGGGATTGATTCGTTCAGACTGGGCAGTGCTGGCCAAACACTAGATCTCAAAGTTAACTTTTCTCTTCAGAAATTGAGGACAGTGAAAGCAAATTTATATATATATATATATGTATGTATGTATGTATGTATGTATGAGATTGATCAGGAAAGAAGAGTCAAATCAGCAATGTATGAAAATATACATTATTTCTTGTAAGCGTTGAATCTAGTGCTGTATCATTGAGAAAGCCAGTCAAAAGATTTTATGGAAAACTCCTGCTCCTATTTCCATGTATTTACTTTTTGCATAATTTTTAATTTTTTTTAAATTTAATATTTCAGATATGACACCAAGCAGGCCTCCGCCTTGAGTAGAGTTTTTCTTGATTAGAATGATTAAAAATATTCTCAAATAGAAATTGACAATTATCTGGACAAGACTCTTGTAATTCCTGTGATTATAAGACGTAAAAATAATCAAC
The DNA here is from genome assembly GCA_025631255.1 of Cornus kousa. Taxonomy (NCBI): domain Eukaryota; kingdom Viridiplantae; phylum Streptophyta; class Magnoliopsida; order Cornales; family Cornaceae; genus Cornus; species Cornus kousa. The sequence goes on from JAOTQH010000046.1 coordinate 7,182,718, forward strand.
TTGTAAGTTAGTAATATATATATATATTTGATGAGATAATTATAAAAAATTAATATATAAATTCAATAATTTTTTTTATTTTTTTTATTTAAATTCAATAATCAATGCATGTGTTTAGTGTTATCTAGATCATCTCCTTTTTATAACCAAAGACGCCAGCATTCTGGCCTACATGGCCACACGACCAACTCATCGACCGAAGGAGCCGTACCCTTCACCTAGCTCTCATTAACAAAGCTTCATCTATCTATAGTTGTGAATTAATGGAGTGTTAAAAGAAAAAAAATTGCTACACTTGAATAAAGGAGTACTGTACCCTCCTTTTTTTTCCAGGTGAATATAAAGTAGTGCCTTTTTCTTACTACAAAATAAATTGTCTACATCAGTTAGCGTAAAACGTGTCAAATAAAAAGGGACATCCAAAAAGTACTCATTTTGGTGAAGTATGAGAATAATTTAATAATTTTCACCTATTAAAAGATATTCACGTTGAGGAAATATGGTTTGATGTAACGTTATCTAATGTTTTTGAGGAGACTTTTTCAATTCATAAGCAAAGACTTTTTGTGATACACAAACAGTGTTTTTCATGAAAAATATATATAAAGAAAAGCCTAGCTATAATATATCTATATATATACCTAGGTATTTTTAGTTAAAAGCATTAAAATCGCTTTTGCTTTGCACAATTTTCATTATTTTGTATAGAATAAAATAACAAGTGTTCACCACATTTTTATGGCTTTGATTATGTATAGTCTCTGGTGGTTTCGTACTACCAAGACAAAATCTAGGGTTTCCAAGAGTCCTCTCACTTGTTGTTAACCATGAAAGAGGTCCAAAGGACCTCCTTTGCTCATTTCTTTTCATTCCCATGCTACTAAGCAGCCATGTGAGTGAAGCTCGCCCATTCAATACCCCACGCAAATTCGTTCTTCACTTTTCAGCATTCGTTCAATATTGGAATCATTAAGAAATCTGGTCCAATCCATGGTGAAGAACTCAAGCTTAAAAACTTTCAAAAGATTGAAGAATTTCAGTCTAGCCATCCAGTCCAAGTATAGGTCATGCCTCAAGCTTACACTTTCAAAAGATTAGGGAATTTAAGTATAGCCGTCCCAGCTCAGGTATATTTCATGGTGAAGAACTCAAGCTTACAAATTTTCAAAAGATAGAAGAATTTTAGTCTAGCCATCCCAGTCCAGGTATAGATCATATTGAAGAACTCAAGCTTACAAATTTTTAAAAAATTGAAAGAATTCAAATCTAGTAAACCCAACCCAGACATGGGGGAGTGGCAATGAAACCTCCTCCTCACGCTGGACATGCACTTTGGTGGGGGGGAATATTGAACATTAAATAAGCCATTAGAAATAGAAAGTTGACTTAAGCTTCTCTTATGCTTTAATGTATCTTATGAGAAATTGTTGTCAATCAAAGTGGTGGATTGAGCATTATATCCTATATATAAAATGATTTGATATTAATGTCCTTTTTGTTTTCTTCTTAGGACAATACTTGACTACTTACCGGTGAGTAGAAAATTTATACTCATCATGTATGTGGCGCAATGTTAAACTGACAAGTGCCCTTACATTTAAAATAATAAAAAATAAATAATTTGATAATTATTCAAGTTAAACTCAAAAGAATTCGAATCGAATTTTAATTCTCTCTCCTCTTCCTCACGCTTCCTCTTTCTTATCCGCCTCTCTCTCTCATCTAGTGAACCAAGATATAGGAACCAACAGAGATAAAGCTATCACAATCAAATAATAATAATAATAATAATAATGAAAAGGTTCTCTTTCTTTCATGATCTGTATATGGGAGGGAAGATTTGACAGGAATGCAATGAGAGTCCAGTACTTTATTTCACAGAAATCAGTTACATGAAATAAAACAATAATTTGTCAACGAAAAATAGTTTCAAGCTTCATAGGAAACTATTTACCGGAGAACTGACTAACATGGCAAGTACTTGGCACCACAAATAGTAAAAGTTTCACAATATTGGTGGACAGCACTAACAAATCGTACAAATTATTAACAATTTTTCAAAATTCATGTTAGGGAGCCGGACAAGAGCAAGCATTAATCCTTAAATTATAGAAGCGTGAGGAAGAGGAGAGAGAATTAAAATTCGATTCGGATTCATCTGAGTTTAACCCGAATAATTATCAAATTATTTATTTTTATTAAATATAAAGATACTTGTCAGTTTAACATTACGCCACATATATGGTGAGTATAAGCTTCCTACTCACCGGTGAGTAGACAAGTATTGTTCTTAAAATAATTAATATAATAGAATTGGCATCAAAAGCAATTCAGCCTCTCATGCTCTCCAACTGTCTCACAGGTTAAGGTGATTTGACATTAATGTCCTTTTTATTTCCTTAATAGACCCCAACCAATGTCAAAGAATATTTTTTTAAGTTCATACTCATAAACAGTCACACATGCCTCAATGAAGACAAAAACTTCTGACCTCCTTTTAGAAGGTAAGAACCTAATACCGTTAGGCTACTAACCTGTTAATAAGATTTAATAATAAATCTAAAGAATTAAAGCCTATATTCTACCCTTTTCTAACATTTTTTTTCCTGGCCTCCTCCCCCTCATTACACTTTTTTCTTCTTCTTCTTCTTATTTTTTAGTTGATACTTATATGTATGCCTGCACTGAGGCTTGAACCCCTAACCTCTCTTTGGGAGGTAGGGACCTAGTACCGTTAGGTCACTGAGCTGTTGGTTTATTAAAATAAGGCATATGGGATGGGGACTCAAACCTTATTATTAATTATTGAGTATATATCTATTGGATTGATATTCAAGGATTTTTTTCTGTCAAAAATATTATCAAAAAGTTTTCTTAAAAAAAGAATTAATCTCTAAGGGCATATTTGGAAAGTAGAGTTGCTGTGCTTTTGCTTTGACACGAAGAGAAACAATATTTTTGCTATAGAGTATGTTCAATATTATTCGAAAATATGTTTGGTAACGTATATTTATTACAAGATTTTTGAAAGCAAAAACATAAAAATCGTAAATTTTTTTTACAAGTTTGAAAAATAAAAATACTTGGTTAAAAAAGTCATTTTAGAAATTTTTTTTTTTTTTTTGAATTGTTCATCCTTACAGTACTTTTGATACAATGCAGAAGCAACTAAAAACAGCAAATTCCAATTTGATGCTTCCAGTTTTTGCCTTTTTTTTTAGTAACACTTTGGTACTATTCCAATCATACCAAAAGTTACAAAACACGTGTTAACGGGAGAATATATGAGAGTATTTATAGAGGTTTAAGAGTTCTTATGTATTACTACAATAGGTCAAAACCGTGCGACTTGTCTAACTTTTCCAAACCATAGAAAAACCTCAGAAACCATTACAATGATGTGCAACCAGTTAGACTATTTAGACATTTTTAGACTATTTTTCAACCCGCCAAACTTGAAATACAAGTGTCCCCACTTATGCATGTTATAAATAATGTTCTCATCAAATTGAATTATGTTTGTATATTAATATCTAAAATAAAATAAAAATTTTAACCCAATTTAACAAGTTTTGACCTAAGTCATATAGAGCAAGAGCAGGAGTAGGAGCGAGAGCCAATTCAAGAGCGAGATTGTGAGAGCGGCAAAATTATGTCATAAATAATGAGAATTTGAACGAGAGTGCGTAGAGCGTAAGAGCATACTCGGAGCGTGAGAGCCATGCCTATTGTGAAGAATGATGTGACTTAAGTTTTGACACCAAAATTAAATATTGGAAGAGTGAATCCAATAGAATAATAGGAAGATCAGGCTGAGTCATTACTAAAATATTCTTCATCTTCTCATATAATAATCGGATGAATTGAGTTGCAGACGTGATGGCGCATGAACAACGGGATTCCTTAATCCCTTATTTGTCGCAGTCTCGCAAACACGTGTAAACAAGCTTTTGCTCCCCAAAATCTCCGTTATGCCCTCATACCTGCAACACAGTCGCAACTCTTTCTTCTTAAGTGGGACTCCAAAATCAATCCCCATCTCCAACCTACACTCAACTCTTTCTCTCTCTCTCTCTCTCTCTCACACACACACACACACACACACTCTCTTTCTATCATTTCAACTCTGAAACCCAAGCCCATCTCCCGGGAAATATGGCGAATGAAAATATTGCCCTTCAAGTTTTCTGTATTGGAACGGCTGATACAAAGCTTGAGGAGCTCCGATTCCTCTCCGAGTCCGTTCGATCCAATCTTAACACCTTCTCGGACAAAGAATCTTCTTTCAAGGTAAATTCTTTATGAATTAGTATTACTGCTCTTTCATTCTTCACTTGTACGTGTGTGTATGTGTGTGTATATATATATATATATATATATGCTTAAATGTCTACATACATACACACAATATATAGTGGCACCTTCTAGCTTGATTCGTGGCAAACCCATTTCAATAATTGAAATGTTTCATTTTGTCATTATTTGTTTTAAGGGGAAAGTTCAGTGTACAATCTTTAGAGAGTAATTTTAATTACATGTATTGGGATGAATTGGGCATAATCTCTTGTTATTCTGTATTACATTAAACATAGTATCTATCTTTGGCAATCCCCATTTCATTTATGTTGTAACTGTCTGGTAGAAATTGTTTTGATTTTATAGTCTTGCCTATTAAGCCTTTCTTTCAATTTACCCAAATTTTCCTTTTTTTTTTTTTTTTTTCAATTTATAATTTTCTTTTTCACTACATTACTAAATCTAGGGTTGCACAATGCGAATGAACTAAAACTTTTAGTTGACAGAGCTGCTGAGTTCTACTAAAAGTTTCTTTGTCCTTGGTGTTAGTTTGATGGTATGTATATATTCAGTCCGTGAGCAGACTGGTTATGGATATTAGTCTTTTCGGATTGTTATGATGCATAAGTACATGAAAATTTGTGATATGTTAAGATGGTATGCTTGATATATATATATATATTTGACAAGTGTATGCTTGGTAATTTTTTTAAGTGGTTTTCTGGTGTAACTCTGTATGTATATATTTAAGATTTTCAAATTTTAAAGTGATATGTTATAAAATTGGTTTCATTTTTGTAACACGTCCATGGAAATTTACAGGTCCAGGTTACAGTTGTTGATATTTCTGCCAGTCCGAAGGAAACAGAGAGCTGTGGTGATTTCAGGTTTGTTTCAAGAAAGGATGTTCTCTCTTGCTATTTCAAATCAGAGGAGCAATCTCCAACCATGCTTCCAGACGATAGGGGCGAAGCTATGGCTATAATGAGTAAAGCAATCGAAAATTTCCTCCTAAAAGCCCACGCGGATGGTGTTGTCACTGGAGCTATTGGGCTTGGGGGCAGCGGAGGAACGTCTATGCTATCATCTGCCTTCAGATGTCTTCCATTTGGAATGCCCAAGCTCATTGTATCAACCGTAGCTAGTGGTCAGACTGAACCTTATGTTGGGACATCGGATTTGGTTTTGTTTCCATCAGTTGTGGATGTCTGTGGCATTAACAATGTGAGTAGGGTCGTGTTATCAAATGCTGGAGCTGCTTTTGCTGGAATGGTTTTTGGAAGTCTCAAAAGGTTAAGGGATTCCTGTGATTATGACAAGAAGTTTACTGTTGGTTTGACCATGTTTGGTGTTACAACTCCATGTGTAAATGCTGTAAACGAAAGATTGCTTAAAGAAGGCTATGAGACCCTGGTTTTCCATGCCACAGGGGTAGGGGGTAGGGCTATGGAGGATCTGGTTAAAGGGGGATTAATACAGGTATACCTTTCGGTTGTACTTCTTATATGCATTCTGAAATCTTAAAGCTTGATCCAAACACGTCTTCTTGGAAGACGAAGATTTGTATGACTTTTAACAGTTTAACTCAATAGCACGAACATGATAAAGAACAATGTGTTTGCTGCTCGTATTACAAGCTCTATGCTGTTTATGCAAATTTGAATAAAGCATATCATTAATATATGTGCTATTTGATTGCTAAAACATTAAACCTCCTCCAATTCTCATAAGAGTGAGTTGTCTATCAGTTCTTTTGAAAGCCAAGCAAATATGCCCTTACTCCATCTTAAAGCAATGTTTGAATAGAGTTGAGCAAGCCTCTGTTTGATTCAAGATGTAATTATATTTTTCAAGATGTAATTGGCATAGCCAGCGCATCTGATTCCCTCACTTGTAGATGATTCCGAGTATTGAGCTATCTGATGACTGTTATATGTGTACCTTTTCCCCCAGTTATATCTGTACCTTTCAGGGAAACAAATAAGAATCTCTACCCTTTGGTACTTATCTTGTTTATTTTCTATAATGCAGGGAGTTTTGGACATTACAACAACAGAGGTTGCAGATTATGTAGTTGGAGGGGTCATGGCTTGTGAGAGCACTCGCTTTGATGCCATTATAGAGAAGAAGATCCCTTTAGTTTTGAGTGTCGGAGCCTTGGATATGGTGAATTTTGGAGCCAGAGGCACCATACCTTCTAATTTTCAACACCGAAAGATTCATGAACATAATAAGCAGGTAGATTTCTTGGACCTTGTTTCTTTACTTTTCTTCTTATAGGGTCTTTGACTTTTCCTTGAGTTGAATCGATCCAATGAAAGTATCTATAAAAATCTTAGCATGGTATAATCCTTGCATATGTATCTGTTATTGGAGTGTCTTCATTTTCATTCTCTAACAAGATATAAGTTGGCTTTCATCAATCCTGTGATGTAATTGTCTATAATCTATATGAGGACTGGAGTGATATGAATTGTGTTTCTGATGGATCATTGGAACAAACAGGCAACTGGATTCACTCTATGGCATTAGTTAATGTTGCCACTCCTATAACTCAGGTTTTTGGGAGTGTGGTCTGTTACATGGTTCTGTATATCATCTGCAGGTTTCATTGATGCGAACTACAGTGGATGAGAACAAGATATTTTCTGTCTTCATTGCAAACAAACTGAACCGGTCATCATCAAAGATATGTGTTTGCCTGCCAGAGAAAGGAATCTCTGCCCTGGATGCCCCAGGGAAGCCTTTCTATGATCCTGAGGCTACTGGTAGTCTTATAGGTGAATTACAGAGGCTTATTCAGACGGATGAAGACCGGCAGGTACCATGATTACTCATCAAATGTTGTGGATTATAATTTCTGACCTTTTCTGTTTGCTTGAGTTTCATGTTTCATTTAATTATCATCTCAATTTATGTATTAAATTTGAAAGTTGTGTGTATAATAGGTCCAGGTGTATCCCTATCATATTAATGACCCTGAGTTTGCGAACAAATTGGTTGACTCATTTTTAGAGATATGTAAGAATTCTAAAGGTGCAATTGGTCAGCAAGATTTTTGTGAATCCAATCAAGACGTTCAAAAGGATTCTGTTTCCAAGATAAATTCATCAGGCTATGGGACAATTTCTTACAGCCTGAATGATTTCCCTGATGCAAAACCAGGTGGTAGCTTGTCTAGTTTTTCATTTTAGAAATTTACATCTTTTTGCATTGAACTGTCATATTTAGATAGTATTAGTTACAATTGCACAGCACAAATTATTGCATTAAATGGAACTAAAGCATTTTGGAGATGTACAACATACTTCATTTAAGCTACCTGTGATACCATGTATGTAAGTTCAGTTCTTGTTTATTGATTGTATCACAAGTACAGAAAATTTGTAATTAAAACATGACTCTGTCTCTAACATCCAACTATCTGAAAGGCTTGAGTTTTATAACAGAGGCTAAACAATATACTTAACGGTAACTATGTTATGCAAGTGAACTTTGTAGATTTATTACAAACCTAATTAGCAATGACACAGTAATTATAGTAGTGATATTAGTGGTAGCAACAATAGCTGTAGTGGTTTTAATATTAATAATAAAATTATTTGATGTCTCTGTCTATAATATATTCGTTATATATACTGTTAAGATGTCAAACTTGAGTTAACATTGATAAATTAAGCAGTTAATTTCCTTTGATTTATTACTTTTACCATGTACTAAAAAATCTCCAGCCTTAGGCTATTCTGAAGTCTTGACCAACCACTAGAAAAATATCTATAGCTGAAGCTATATTAGTAATTTGTTAAAGTCTACTCTGGTTGAATGTTCTTTTCTAATGCGAGTTTGATTTGTGGTTCCGTCCCCAGATTCTATTCAGCTTTTCATCTTTAGGCCTACACTTTCTAATGTTAGATTGTGGACAGATATGGGACCTTGTACTGTCAATTTGGACAAAGACCTAATCTCTCAACTTTTTATTAATAGAAACCCTGCAGAGAACTTGGGGAGTGCTGCAAAAACTGAAAGATCAGGTGCGTAAGGGCAAGCCCATTATAGGGGCTGGTGCTGGAACAGGTATATCTGCGAAGTTTGAGGAAGCTGGTGGTGTTGATCTGATAGTCTTGTACAACTCAGGGCGCTTCCGAATGGCAGGAAGAGGTTCCTTAGCAGGTCTATTACCTTTCGCTGATGCGAATGCAATAGTACTTGAGATGGTCAATGAAGTGTTGCCTGTAAGTATTAATTGCTTGATTGTTCTAAATTCAAATGAACTCAAAAGTTTGTACACAAATTTTGTAAAAGCAGTGTAAGTCTGATGACTGCTTATCTTTTAATAAAATAAAATGAATTAATTGTGATCTTAAAACAACCAATTTGAACTTGAAAAATTGAAACCATGGTTGAAGAAGCCATTGGAAAGGAGGAAGGAAAGAAAAACCATGTCACAGTGCTAAGGATTTAATCTTTCAAAATTGATTTTCCCGTTGACCAATGTTTGACTAAGTGGACTAAAATGGGAAACATTAAGTAATATAAGTTCCTTGAATTTTAGTCGGCTCCAACATGACTATCCAGATGTCTTTGGTGCTTGGAAGCTCATGGGAAGATCTTGATGGTTGACAATTTGGTTATTAGGGAAAAGTTTATTCCAAATTGCTATTGCATGTGTGAGTAGAATGATGAGTTGGTTGATCGCCTTTTTTTTTTTTTTTTTTTTTTTGAAGCAATCCGAAAAGTTGTAACTTTGAATCCCAGTAATAAAATAATAATAATTTATCGTCTCCCCTTTTTTTGTTAACATAGATGTTGTCATTGTTTTATCTGTTTAGCCGTTCACATTTTATACTCTTGCGGGCCAGGAGTTGGTATGAAGATTTTTTTTTTTTGGATGTCTGAACTTGGAACAAACCTCCAAGCTGCCTACGTACCCTTATAGGGATCAAGTCAATGACGTAGTTCGGTTAAATTT
>JAOTQH010000046.1:7226930-7242376 GCA_025631255.1 Cornus kousa
ATCTACAAGAACCACTAAAGGTCCCAACTCATCCAGTGATCATGGGGAAGCCTCCCTAACATGAAGCTTTCTACTTCAATCTCTCTGATCAGGTGGTTTCGCCGGTGGTCGTATGACACTTTTAGGGAGTTCCCATTCAGCTGCGACTTTACTTGCAACGGATGCATCAATGATTGAAGAGTTGAGAAGTTTGGAGTGGATGGAGTCCAGTGTGATATAAAAAACTGAGTTTGTAGACTGGTACTTTTTTTGAAAGATTCTGTTGTTGCGCTCTATCCAGACGTTGTAGCCCGGTGCTGCAAGGCTAAACTTAGATACAGAATTATTGTGGAACTCTGCATTGCCTTTCCAGTGGTGGGAGGTCCAAATGATCAAGTCATTCCATGTTGAAGGCTAAATATAAAACCCACATCTTGCTTGTAGAAATGTCTATAAGGGCCTAGTGAACGAACACTTGAAAAAGAGGTGATCATGGGACTCTGGTTCAGCATTGCAAAGGATACAAGTTGTGGTGTTGATGTGTGTTGTGCACCTTCTATTCAGGGAGGGAGCCTATGTTGAATTGCAACCCAAAGTGTGAAGGATTGCTTAGGAATTAATGGTTTAGACCAAACTAAGTGTGTCCAAGGTAGGGTTGGTAAGTGCTTTGTGAGATATTTCATTGTTGCAGCTATTGAAAAATTGGTTGAAGAGGTAGGTGTCCAAATGAACTTGTCCCTTCTTTGAGTAATGGGGGCTGGCAGGACTGTGGTTGGTTGTAATTGAGGTAAAATGGATACTATGGAAGTGGGAAAGTTCTAAGTGGAATCAGTGATGAAGGATTTGAGCTTGGTTTTAGTGTCATGGCCAAAATCCAAAATCTGTTGAGGGGATACCAGAAGATGTAGAGGACCCAAAGGAGACCAGCTGTCAAACCAGAAATTGGATACTTTGCCATCACCAATTTTTAATTTGATAAGGGGCTTGATGCTGCTTCTGAGACTAAGTAGCTTCCTCCAACTCCATAAGCACTGACCTGGCACTTTCACCTCCCAAATGCTCCTTCCCTTCAACAGGTAAGTATTAATCCATTTCACCTAAAGCATGTCAATTGAGCTTATGATTCTCCAGAATTGTTTCATTATAGCAACTTCATTCCACACTGTGAGGTTAGGAAGCCCCAATCCACCTGCTCTTTTAGGTAGGCAGCACTTATCCCAAGCAATTTTTGCACCTGAAGTTTTTAGAATAGGGCCAGACCAAAGAAATGCACTAAAGATACTTTCCAATTCATGTATGATACTTGCTGGAAGGATGAACTTTGAGCTCCAGTACATTTGTGTAGAGAATAGGATTGATCTTATAAGTTGAAGTCTACCAGCAAAAGAGAGATTTTTGCTAGTCCAATGGCCAATTCTTGAAGTGATCCTATCAATTAGAGACCTGCAATCAGTAGATCTCAACATAGTGGAGACAAGTGGTACCCCAAGATATCTAACAGGTAGTGCACCCTTCTCAAAGCCAAGGAGGGAAAGGATGGAAGCCTCAAGATTATCATTAACACCAGACAGGAAAACCTGAGATTTATTGTGGTTTATTTGCAGGCCAGATAGGGATGAGAAGGTGTCAATGGCTTGTTTAAGTGTAGTTAGGGATTCAAGGTTACCATATGAAAATAGCATCAAGTCATCTGCAAAAATCAAATGAGTTAGGTCTAGGTGCTTACATCTCCAATGGTATTTGAATGGCTTTTCCCTTATGGTTTTAGAGACAATCAATGAGAAAGCTTGCATCACAATCACAAAGAGAAATGGGGATAGTGGATCCCCTTGCCTCAACCCTTTTATACTAGTGAAGTATCCTGAGAACTCACCATTGACTGAGATAGTGAATGATGGTGAAGAAACATGGGTTTGTATCCAATTGATGAATATGGAAGGGAAACCAAGTAGCAGTAATAAGTCAAAAAAGAACTCCCACGAGATAGAGTCAAAGGCCTTTTGGATATCAATTTTTAGGGTACATCTTGGAGATGGTGAATGCCTATGATATCCATTCAAGAGCTCTTGTACCAAAAGGATGTTGTCATCAATTTGTCTACCTTAAATGAATGCTGATTGTGCATTCCTAATTATGTGTGCTAGAACAGGCTTAAGTTTGGATGCAAGAAGCTTTGAAATGCATTTATAGATTGTGGAACAATAAGATATGGGTCTGTAGTGGTTGATTGATGAGGGATTAGGCAGTTTAGGGACTAGTGTAATACAAGTTGAGTTAACCTCCTTGAGAAGTTTTCCAATAATGAAAAATTCCCGAATGGCTTTAGTGACATCATGGCCAACAATTGGCCAAGCTTTCTTGAAAAAGAAAACATTATAACCATCTGGACTTGGGGCCTTGTCACTCTTTAGGGAAAATATACAGTTTTTGATTTCCTCATCAGATGGTATAGAACAAAGTGAAGGGATAAACTGTGGTGGAACTGAGGGTTGGATAAAGGGTGAGAGAGAGTCCATACCTGGGTAGGGATAGGGATTCAGTCCTAAAGTAGACTGAAAATGAGCTACAATCTCTTTCTTGATGGCAGAATCAGTATCCAGCAGCTCCCCATTTGCAGAGTTGATTGCAGTAATTTTGTTCCTGTTGACCCTAGAGGCAATGGACTTAAAGAAGAAGGAGGAATTGGAGTCACCTTCCTTGAGCCATAAAACCCTTGACTTCTGCCTGTATGTCTGTTCCTCAGATTTCCTCAGTAGTGAATATGAAGCAATGAGTTGCTTCTCTTGGCTTCTAAGTGAACTGTCATTTGGTTTAATATCAAGTGCAGCTTGGCATTGAGAAAGAAGATCATGGGCATGTTGAACCTCCAATTTGATGGCACTGAAGTTAGTTCAGAAGTTTTTCTTGAGGGGCAGTTTGAGGTTCTTCAATTTAGTGACAACTTGAAACATAGTGAAGCCTGCAACAGGTTCATCCCAAATGGATTGAATCAACGGTAGGAAGGAGTCATTGTTACTCTAATTATTAAAGAATCTAAAGGGAACCTTCCTTGGTGGTGCTAGATTGCCTAAGCTGATGATCATTGGATAATGGTCTGAGATCCCAGGTGGGAGAAAATTGCAATAAGACAATGGAAAAGAATGGGTCCAGGAATCATTGATCAAGACCCTATCCAACTTCTTTGAAATATTAGCTACCCCTTCACTTTTATTGGACCAAGAATGGAAGATGCCAGTGTACTTCAGGTCCTCCAAGTTGGATTGATGAAGGCAATCTCTAAAATCCAACATGGCCTTTGTAGTTTTGCTGGCCCTCCAAAGTTTTTAGAAGCTGAAGTAATGATATTAAATTTCCCCCCCCCCAAGTAACCATGGAACAGAGGAGAGAGTGGTAGCATGTCTAGCAATGTCTTCCCGTAAGGATTCTCTTTCAATGGAGTCATTTGCTCCATAAATAAAAGAGCAATAGAATGTGGTTCTACAACCCAAAATTGTGACAAATGTGTGAATTATTTGTCTTGAGCTCTGCAGCACTTGTAATTGTATCTTCCTCAGATTCCAAAGGATCTAAAGTCTCCCCAAAGGGGAGTAATGGTAGTTGTGAGTAATCTCCTAAGAGTCGGCTATGTATTTTTGCACCTTGTCCATATTGTTTACCTGAATCTTGGTCTTAATGATTGAAACTATGTCAACCTTATTATGATGGAGAAGTTGTTTCATTTCAGCTTGTTTCAAGGGATTGTTTAACCCCCTGATATTCTATATGCCTAATGATACCATTTGATGGCATTGAAAAGTTTTCCAATTGGGAATAGATTCCCTCTTTGTAGACCTGTGTTCACCGACTTCTTACAGAGCTTTTTCTTCCTCAGCTTGACACCCTTTATTGATTTCACCTTGTTCATGCTTGCAGGTAGGCTGGTTGTTGATTTTGATTTAGAGACTGAGAGGGATGAGCTTTCATGATCTGCAATTGGAAGGGGATGAGAGGAAATGGGGCATTTGATTCTTGATGGAGGTGTATCCAAGGAGAGTGGCTTAGTTAATTTGATGAGGGAGGTTCCCATGTGTTCTGGTTTATAGGGGCTTAGGTTTACTTTGAATGTTTCATTTGGTTTAAAATAATGAGTGATGACATTCTGTCTATGATGGCTTGGGAGGTCAAGAGGGGATGTAGGAGGTGCAGATATTAATGGAGATGAGTGGTGATGTGTGGTTGCTGGCTTCTTCATTGGAATGATTTGCCATTCACTACTTGTTTTAGAGGGTCTAGATGATACGGAGGATTTGTAACAAGTTCTCCTAGTATGGCCAAATACATTGCAAGAGCTGCAGCTAGGGGGCAATTCATATAGAGCACATTGATGTTGGCCACTTGCCCATTATTCATGTGAAGCTTGAGGGTTGAAGGAAAGTCAGAATTAGCATTTACAGTGACACATACCTTTGCAAATCGTGTTTTGAGTCTACTTTCAGTGATTGGATCAGCAAACAAGGGCTGTCCAATGGAGCTGGTGATGTAGCTTAGTCCTTGTTCTGTCCAGAATTGGCGTGGAATTCCAAATAGCTTAATCCAGATTGGAATGGTTAAGTGAAGGGTTTTCTGGAATCCTTGCTTCCAATGGTGGAGAATCAGTGGCTTGTTAGCAAAAAATCATGGACCATCAGCTAAGACATTGTCACATTGCTCAGTGGATGAAAAATGGAATTCAAATAGCCCCTTTTCAGAACTGGTAATTCTTAGAAGTCCTCTGTCAGTCCAAAGATCTCTAACAATGCCATTGACCATGCCAAATGGCAGACTTTTGTGAACAAAGTATCCTAAAATGCTGGTCTTCAATTCTGTGAGTCCTGCAAGTTTAATCTCAGGTGGTGGGATAAGGGTGTGCTCTGTGGACTCATTTGGTTGAACAAATGTAAGATGGGTTCTTGGTTTAGGGTTTTTAACAATTGATGCCCAGGAAGGCTTGGGAATAGGCTGTGATGTTGATTGGTTTGTGGTAGGGACATTTGGCAATGGAGTAGTGACTAAGTATGTGTTTGGTTGGAGTGGCATAGGGTTATTGGTTCTAGTTGTAATCTGGTTATTAGTTGGTTGGGTAAGCACATAACTTTTTTGATTGTGATTGATAACTGCTTGGTTGGGAGGTATGGATATCTGCTGTGTAATAATGTTATGCTGGTTATGGACTGCAGGATTGACAAGAGAGTGGCCACTTTTCATATCAGTTGGATGTGGTGGTAAGGGAAGGAGTGGCTTGGATGACATCAGTAAAGCTAGCAACATCTTTTGGCACAGGAAAAGGCTAGTCAGAGCAGTTACCTGAAGAGGATGCTTTTGAATTCAAATTCAAATTCAAATGAGGAGGATCATTGTGGTGGTTGATGTGACAGCCATGGTGAGGAGGTGTGGCGGAGCTTGGCCGTGGAGAGTTTGCAGTTGAGTGAGGCTGTTCATCATCAGGATGGTCATCTTTGGTGGGATGAAGATCAATTGAGTGAAGATGATTAGCAGTAATGATTTGATCACTAAGTTCAGTGACTCTAGCTCGCAACGTGGCTTGAATCTTCAGACCATCTCCGATTAATCCCCTAAGCCATTCAACCTCCCCAAGAAGGTGCTTGTACCTGCTATTGCTTTTGAATTCCATTAACTCCACACGAAGTCTGAAAATCTCATCAATCAGTGACTGTGTGTTGTCTGGGTCAATGTCATCCATGATGTGGTTGTGATCATCAACAAACTTAGGTTGCGTACTGCATTTGGTGGTGGGGAGAAAAGATACTTTTTTTTGGGTTTTAGTAGGATTTGTTGTCTGTGGCTTGTTAATTTTGGTAATAGAGAAAGGTACATGTAATGGGGTTGTGGTTGGGCCGGTTTGTGAGTTGGATTGCTGAGTTTTGCCACGTTGAGCTGTGCTATGCAAGGGGACCTTTTTTAGGATTGAAACTGGAGGATGGGTTGTTGAGGTGGCAGGATGAACATGATTGAGAGAGTGGCTGGTGAGGATTGGCAAGAATGGAGGTTTAAGGTGATTAGGCTGAGGGTTCCGGTGGGAGGGTCTATTAGGTGCTCTCATCTCTGTTCTCTTCCACTAATGCTTATCATATTTCTTCATGATCTTCGAAAAAATGGCAGTAACTGATGTTCATGTCTCTCATTGTAACAATTTCAAATTATCTAAAAAAAGAACTATTTAGAGTTTCAACTCCTTTCAAATGGAATGTACTAGTGTATTTTCACTTGAGAAAACAAACAAACAAACAATACCTTCTACAAACCACTCAATCAAAAACCCTGTACAATAACAATACCTTCTACAGACCACTCAATCAAAAACCCTGTACAATTGCACTCAATTTGCGGTTAAAAAGCATGCGGTTAAAAAACATTGATAAAGGTAATTGTTAAGTAATTATAGGTAATATCGATATCGTTTACTCTTACCATTTCCAATTTCTGTTACTTCTCAAAACCCTCCATTTTCTATAACAAAAAGCTTCTCTCATAAACCTTGTTGACAATGTCAGCTTATGAACAAGCCACTAGCTTACTGTTTTTCTATACACATAACTTTAAGCTCATTCTACATTAGGGCAGACAAAAAAACGAAGAGGAGAAAACGGAGAAACTTTGGGTGGTGCGATACATATAAGCTTTCAGTTTCAGAAAACTGACCACACTAACTAACCTTTACGTATGTTTGGTAATCTTTGCTTTCTGCAAAACTTCCTTTAGAACTGCAGCGATTCTGTCTGCCATGTGGTGTTCTAAGAACTTTTCTCGAACCTTCTCGTAGCCTCTCTTTCCCATGGTAAGCCTCCTCTCAACATGAGTGGCGAGTTTGACGATGTTCTTTGCTAGAGGAGTGACCCCTTCTTTCCCGATAGGATGCAGCAAGCCTGTTGATCCATTTACTACAATCTCTGTGGTGCCTCCTGCTGCTGTTCCCTGAATGAGTTACAAAAAACGATATTATAGATGGACAAGAAAGTTGAGGGAAAAAAAACAAGACATGTTATCGATATTATCACAATCCCATCAACAGCCTGACAGAACAATAACAAATTAAGGGGGGGAAATAAATTACCAATACTGGCAACTGAAATGCCATGGCTTCAATAGTAATCCTTCCAAAGCACTCTCCTCGGGCCTACAAGGAAGAGAGAGAAAAAAGAAAAATAAGTTAATAAAATCTAGCATTGAAACTAGATTTCGGCATCCCAAGTAATCTTCTAATACAGAAGCTGAAATATAAATTTAAGATGTGACGGGAACAAATATGAAAGTCCAGAATCAACTACTAAGACAATGAAACAATAGGTTGGGAATTCCTACAGTCCATAGATCAAAGGCATCAAATATATAATACCAGCCAGAAGCAACCGTCAACCAAAATGTGTATCACGTGTCTCTGTCTCGGGGAACACCTTCCTAATCATGAAATTTCTAAATTACCCTTCTTTCCATACATTAATAAGCCATTTCAATAAAATATATCCCTCAAAAGACCGAGCCCTAAAATAGCAAAAGAAAGCATGATTGCCATTACCAGTCTCACAGGAGATCCTCTGCAAAGTTTAATCAACCAACTTATGCTAGTAAAGACTAATTAATTTCCATGAATTCATTTCATCATGACCAATTTAGAAATTAATGTCTTTCTTATTATACTATACTAGAAGCATGAGATTTTTTGGGGGAAAAAAAAAAAAAAAAAACCCTTTTCTTTCTATAAGCAACTCCCTGGTTTGGAGTCTTCAGACATGAACTGCAACTTTCATCTTTTTGTATTCCTAGCAGATTACTCATAAGGTCTGAAAGAAAAAAAAATAATAAAAAAAAAAAAAAAAACCACAAGAAAGATGTTTCCCATTCTAATTATCTTTTTCATTTTGGCTGTGCAATCGCTTCTTCTTAACACACATCCAGTAATAAGATAGTTTGATTAAATGCATGTATGTCTTGCATATTAGTAAATATTTTTTTTAAGTAGATAAGACACTCACAAATGCGCTTGATCCCTCAACCTCCCATGTGGGAGGAAGCGGTTATACCACTTGGGCTAAATGCACGATGGAAATGTGATACAAATCACATACATGCTATCCTTTTCCTGTGTCACTACTTTCTTTAACATTTTCGTTTTTTGTTGAAAAGAAAAGGAAATGAAGCAGGACACAAGCTAAATATGACGGGGCTGCCTGAAATGTCACCTTCCATAAATATACGCTTACAAATCTATCTTGATAAACCCTATTTGAGTGGATATACAACAGTACTCACAGAATTCCATGAAGGAATTGAGAAGAGAATCCAGATCCATACCACCACCCTTGAACAGAATCAGATGACTTCAAAGTTCAGACTAACACCTGCTCAATTATTTAAAGGTGGTATTCTTTAACGGGCAATCTTTTTTTTCTTTTCTTTTTTTAAGTTGCATTGGTGGCGGCACAATGGTATATACTGTATCAACTAATATAAAAAATTCAAGTAGAAACATAAAAGTGAAGCAGTGGTCAAGCAGCATTCAAGTGTGAGCGATTGAGAAGGGGTGCCTGCAACACACTCGTTTAATCTATCTTGATCGACCCTATTTTTAGCCTCCATTTCCTTCAAAAATTAACCTTAGATAGTAAAAGGAGGACACTATCATACCTAGAGTGGTGGTGGCACATTACTGATATAGTGTATCAACTGATATAGATGGAAACATAAATAAAAAATGCATGTCATGGAGAGAAAACAAATACAATTGCTTATAAAATAATTAGTAAACTAAAAGTAGCAGTGAGATACTGCTTACCTGGGAATTCTGAACGAGAACGTCAATCGCAGCTAGGTAAGGAGCTACTGTCAGAGTTTTATTTACAAAATGAACAAGGTGTTGGATTTTCTTCATTATCACGAAGTTCCGAAGTTCCAACTCAAACTTGGTCTGAGCATTCATGTCACTTCCCACAATTACTGCATGCACTGATGGCAACTGCAACTTCTCTTCTTGTATCATTTGCAAACTCTCATAAAAAGAACGCAGAAACAAATCCTGGCCTTTTCCACGTGAAACACCTGCAATTTCATAATAATGTAGTGAGAAGAAGTTGAAGTATGAAAAAATATTAGCACTAGCATAACTAGATATAGAGAAGGGTAAAAGTTATCATGATAAAAGCAAACAGATAAATTCGTGCTTCTAAGAGTGACGAACAAAAAGTGAAAAATAAGTACTCAACCACATCTAGCATTTCTCTTCAATGAAATGGGTGAAGCCAGCATCGTAACCAGAGAAGCTAAAACATGGAACTTAAGTACTCACTTCAGAACACAGATTTAGAAAAAGAGGTTCTTGATCTAAACAATAGGAGGTAATACTATTCACAACCACTCAAACCTATAGAAGGATGGATATGAACCAAAATACAATTTCATTAATGAAGAAGGCATACTATTTATGAGAGCAAAGACTATGTCTTCATTTCGCACTCCAAGAGACTCCCGAACATACTCTCGCAAAACCCTTTTTGCCACACTATCTTGAGCAACTTCCATAAGTTCCTTGCTATTGCCAAGGTGAACAACATATGTCTCAGGCATTTTAATCCTGCAGAGTAAGAGAAAAAGGGAGGAATATATATTTAAATGATTACCAGTAAATTATGCAGGAATCAAGGATGGTGAAACATGGAATGAAAACAAGATATGTATTCACACATTGCCCATAAAGAGTGGAACTTTCCAATCCAACCATAATCATCAAACACAAAACACACCCCCCCAAACACACACACACATCGTAGGATTAATCTAAGGTGGCAACCTCAACCTGTGAACCATAATCTAGAGAAAAGGGACAATGAACTTGAGCAACAAAAACGCAGACAAATAAGCCAACAAGTTTGCATGAGGGACAGAAGTAGGCAACAACATTCTTTAATTGAGAGAACAATAACACACAATGACAGCACAAAGCCATTGCCTTTAAGCCCATACTAAACCTAGAGCACAGAGGTCAAATGTAAAAAGCTAGGGTCTTGGCACTTACCCACTAATTGTCTTCTAAATGTGCATAACATTTACATTACCAAACATAAATGTAATAATACGTTACCAAAAGTGTTTTTGCCACATGTTTCTATTTTCACCGGATCGGCAACAGAACACAAAACAAAAACAACTACCAAACAACCCCATAACCATCAATGGATTGCACATTACTTGAAATGTTGTCCTTTGTATCTAAAAGAATGTGTTAAAAGACATCTAAAAAAGTGTTGTCAAATTATTGCAACAAAGAGATGCACTCATACCAGTTCAAAGAGTACAATAAAAAATCATATTTTTATGTTAGAACATACCTTAAGCGCTCTTGAGTCCTATTCTTCCAATATTCTGCTGTTATGTGTGAATCAACCATGGCACCTGCAACCCAAGGAAGGTGTTTGACATACTCCATTCTGAAGTAATGACCTCTCATTTCATGGATCCACCACAACACCTTTGGGAGAACACGAGGAACATTTTCTTTGAGAACAGCATCCAGCCACTTTCCAGAAACAGCAGTGTTTAATACAACTAAATCAGCTTTTAGAGCTGTATCTATAGCTTCCTGACCCTTAGCAGAGAAGACCTGACAATGTGTGAAAAGCCATAATAAAAAATTGGGTAAAAGGTAGTGCAGCAGCCAGCAGGAGAATTTTAACAAGAAGAGAAAGCAAGTTCACCAATCATAAGCAGCATAGAATGCCATAAAGGCTGTAGTTAAATATGAAGAACAACATATAACTTTCCATATGGACATCTTGATGTTTTGCTCAAGAGTAGAAGTTAACAAAGACTGCTTCAGAGTTCGGGGATCATAACATTACAACATGATTTTAAATATCACGGTAATCATCTGATGATTGCCCTGATTATTCAGGTTGCCAGGAGGGTGACTGAGCATAGCCAAACCTCTAGCCATAAATGTGACTGTCCTCAGACTCGATACATGTATTCTATCACTTGACAGCCCAAACTTTTACCATTGCCCCAAGTAATGGCCCAAAATGCATTTTATATACAAAAAGAAAATATGGATAAAACACAACTGGGCATCGACATGAGCAAATATGACAAGAGCCATCATAATAGCAACTGTTATATATTAAAACAACAACATCCAAGATGAGTTTGAGCTGTTATCTTGAATTAATTAAACATTGCACCTTGACTGCCTAAGACTTTAGTTATCAATTTTATCTTTATCAAGAAAAATCAAATAAGTACAACCATTTTTTTTCAGCATCATTTTATTAATGCAGTGTGATTCTCAGCCATCAAGCGATATCATATAGCAACAAGAAAAGAAAAATGAAATAGTTTCACTTTAGCCATAAGAAGGTGGCTAAAGCAAAAATATAAAGACTTCCCCCATGTAGTCTATGTTGGATTCAAAACCTAAAGAAGGTCGGTCTTAACAACTTCACACACGTTCATTTAAACGAAAATCAATGAACACTAAACTCCCAAACCCGTGAGTGGGGTGAATCTGGACCTGTTAAGATTCACTCATATTCTAGTGACATCATGGTAGCATAAATAATAAGCTTAACCATAAACGTTAAAATAAAAAGTAGAAAAAAGACCACCCAAATTCTTGGCTTCTTTTGTTTCTCAACCAGAAATCATACAACAAATTGTAGCATAAATGCACAGAAAAAATTAATAATCAAGAAAGCAAAAATAGCACCTTTTGTCATAGCATTCTACATCATGAAAAGTCTAATGTCATTGTTGATAAAAGGCACAAAAGCTAGAAGCAGGGTAACATATGCATATGCACACAATTTGACAAAATGAAGAATATATAACCTGTACTCCTCTGTGCAACATCTTATGCTCCAAACTGTATATCACCTCATCTGTTTCTGATGGTTTCTGATTTGTAATCCAACAAACTTCAGCGCCAACACCCCTTAATAAAAATGCCAGCTCCATCAACAACAATGGCCCACCTGGAAATTTTGTTAAATAGTGAAATACAAGAGGAGGAAAAAGAATACTCGTGCTTTGTTTCTAAAATAAAAAGTAGAGTAGAAAGTTTTTTGGTAGATAAGGAGGAAAGGGAGGTAAGAGTGCAACAGGATTTTTTTTTCTTTTATTATTTTATAAGCACATCCCAAAAGAACTACACAAGGAACAAATAGGACCCCTAAACTCTCAACATATCACAAAATCCCCCAACTCCCTGTCAATTTACCATTTATCCCCTGAAACAACAGTTAGATACAAACATGACATTTTAAGAAAAATTTGTTCCATGCATGACTATATTCAATCAACCTAAGTTACCATTTCTACGAATGGCTATATTTTTAAACAATAAATTTGGTAAACAAGTAATATTCGATCTACCAAAGTTAACATTTCTATGAATGAGTGCATCCTCTAACAATCAATTTGGTAGTAAACTAATACTAGGCCAACCATATCAAACTAAATTCTCATAAAAATTAAAGGAAGTTTACCAAATAAACTTGTTAAACTACCTTAATCAGTTTGAGGTTGTACAACCATGCCAAATGTTTTATCTGTACATAAAATGAGACTTCTCTTTTGTCGAGTTGTGTTATAATGGCTTCAATACATTAAATCCTAATTAATAAACTTCTTATATTACAAATGGAACAAGATTTGGCAGAACAGTATGAGGCTATGAGCGGAGAACAAACGGAACTCGACAAAATTGGACGACTTTCCAACACTTCATCCATATCCTCAACATCATGTGTTTATCGTATTAAAACATATTTTTTGTCGTATAGTATTTCCACTGAGCTGCGTATAAACACAGTAGACGTGCATGGCTAGAACCACTGGTTTTAGTACATTGGCTAATCATAAATTTTCCATTTCTTCTTCTTCACCTCTCTACCCATTTTTTTTTTCCCCGATTTTTACCTTCTATCTTCTTTTTAGCAAATAGTTCAATCAGTTACCATACTTTAGGCGCTTCAACAGAACAAAACTCAGCATCAATCTGCATTAATAACTCACACTTTCAACAGAACTACACTCAGCATCAATTTACATTAATGGCTCATACTACAGGCATTAACAAACTTGTATACTCATACATAAACATATACATACATGCACATGCACATACTGTAATACATCCATATATACATATAAAGTTTCTGTGAATAAATTGAGCAACTTCATAATCAATCCCTTGAATAAGCATGTTTCATGAGAGAACCAGAAATATTCTAACTCCCATAATATTTATAAGCATCCAATCACTCTTTTAAACTCTCTACATAAATATTCTAGACATTTACAATACTTCAACATTCTCTATTTTAAAATATTCTTTACTCACAAATATCACTCTTTAACATTCTATTATCTTCCAAACTCTCTCTATCATCTTTCATAATACAAGTACCCACAATTCTGAAAGATTCTAATGCTATGTTTGGTTAGAGTGATGGAAAAATGGATGGAAGGGATGGATGAAGCATCCGTATGGAAAGAATGTGTTTCTCTCACTTTTTGTTTGGTTGGATGGAATGGATAATAGAAATGATGGATGTGGTGACACATTTTTTTTGTTGGAAAAAAGGAAAATATGGTTTTTATATTATTTTTACTAATATACCCTTATTATTTAAAATTCTAAAAATTCTATATCTATTCCAAATGTTTAGGAAAATACATATTTAAGTTCTAGTTTCATTTACAATCTGAAAAGTTGAAAAGATAACACTAGATTTGAATTGGTGATCATAAATTCATAATCTTTATTTAACTAATAGTACAACTATTGTTAACATCAAGAAAAGATTAAAGGCAATTTTTTAGCCCACTCTATAACACGTTCCCCTGCAGAACCCCTCAAGTTTGTGCGAGAGTGTCAAGAGGATGCTTCTCTAATACCCAAAATTATTCCACTATGTTTGGACTACATACTACATATAACACTGATTTTCTTGCACCATTAACTGAAATAAAAGTACTGCTAAATTGCTAATAACACTCCAATCACAAAATTATATCTTCCAGCCCCATTAAATGGATTAGTCTATTAAAATGTATAAAACCAATATCTACTAAAATGTATAAAACCAAACACTATTTATACACCAATACAATAAATGATTTGATGAATGAGATGAAAGAGAGTACCAGAAAGAGAGAGCTCGTGCGAAACAAGAAGAACGAGCTTAGACTTCATGAAGCTGAGCGGACTCGTCGCGGCTCCGATCCGCGACGCCGAGCGGAATCGTTTCTCCGGAACAACCTCCTCGAAGCTTCCTCTGCTGCCTCGATCGAACGAAGAAGAAGACTCGAACGCGGCTCGCAACATGAACGCAATCGCGGTGCAGACCAGCAACATGACCAGAAGCGCCAAGAAACGCCGCCTCTGGAACGCGGTAGTCCATCCCGCCGCCGACTGCTTCGCCATTTCTAGGGTTTGAGGCTGCTTCTGCTGCTGCGGTGATTATCTCCGTCACTACTGGACTCCTCCACATTTTAGGGTTTCGATGTTTGGTTCCGAGTGGTGATTTGCGTACATTTGGCTGTGAAAGTCTTGACACTTGGAAAGAAATTTGGGGTTTAGTGAGTCGACGGTTACGTTTCTGTATGTATATGCGTGTGTGTATATATATATATATATATATCTAATATGTTCTTCTTCTTGTGTATTGAGAAATTGGTTGAAAGTTGAAACTGAACTGAGAAATTTCTGTTGAATGCTTTTTTTTCCTTCGAATGCGAAAATACATTGTGACAGTGACCAACCGAACATGTAACTTGCAATTCATTCATTCTAATAAGGCCTTGTTTGGAAACACAAAATTGATGTATTAAAAGATGGGCCATATTTCGCATTTAAATGAGGAAAAAAAAAAAAAACTTAAAAAAAATGTAATCATTTTATTTCTGTCTTTTAATAGAATCTAAGAATGGAAAAGATTTTTCAAGGCTTTTCAGATCATAAGCGCATGATAAATATTGTCAAATTCCAATATTGCAAAGGAAATTAATGGAACAACTCCATATACAAAGTACGAAAATGTGTCTTTAATTTTTCCAATAAATGAGATACGATTTATGAATAATTTAGAAGAGAAAAAAAGAAAATGATAGTAATATTCTTTCATCAAAGATGATAGAGATAATGTGAAAAAAGAAAATGAATATTTTATTTTATACTAATGATAGTAAAAAATCATTTGGTATGAAATGTAATACAAAATTGACTCTACAAATATTTTCCCCTGCTTTAAGGGATTAAGTTAGTATATATATATTTTTTCTTTCCCTTTTCTTTCACTTTTTTCCTCATCTTTAAACCAAACACTTTATAAATTATTCCCACTTTTCATTCCATGAGAATAATTTGTAAGAAGCATCTCTTTCTAGTTTGGATTTTTTTTTAATTATTATTATTATTATTATTATTATTATTATTATTA
>JAOTQH010000046.1:7261292-7272072 GCA_025631255.1 Cornus kousa
TTTTTTTCTCAAAAAATAATTTACACTATTATATAATATATTATATATTAAAAATATATTTTTTAAAAATAAAAAATAATTTACACTAATACATAATATAATATAATTGTATATTAAAAAATAATTTTATTAGTTTTTAATATGTAGCATTAGTATATAACGTGAATAACATATAATTTATTTGAAATGAACAGTGTATATGTAATAAAAATAGTGAAAACGTTTTTGCTCAACAGTGTCGAAAACATAAGAAACACTTTTTCTATGTTTTCTCTTTTCTTCACAAAAATAGAAAACGTTTTTTGTTACAGAAAAACAAAAACATATTATTAAACATGTTTTTTGTTTTTATTTTATTTTTTTAGAAATTGACAACAAAAAATAAAAAACGTTTCTCGTTACTAAACGCATCCTTAGTTATTAATTTTTATGCACTTCACCATTAAGAAAAAAAAAATGAAGAAAATGAAAAAAATTGTGACAAGGAGGTTTGAGAAAGCGCAGATCCGCATGGAAGTATGATTGGGGCCATGTTCGAGAGAATTTCTGCTCACTTCATGACAAAAGCAGAGAATGAAGTTTCCATCTCCATTTTCTCTTCTTTGACTTCTTTCAATTTATTTTATGCTGCGGAATTCCCAAAGCTAAAAGTTGTGAATTGGAAGGAAACACATTTACTCTATTCATTTTCCGCGGAAAGGAGGAGGAAGGTTCCACACTTCCACCGTCACCAAGACACAGGAGTGCTGATTGTTTGAAGGACACCACCAAATGCGTCAACTATATATTTAAAAGTGAATTTATTTTACGTCTAATTATTCCTAAACCTTTTGTATATAGTAAAATCAAATTTAACCAATCAATTTATCTCTCTCTTTCTTTTTTTTTTTGTTATTTGAATCACTAATGTTAAACGACGACTCCTAATTGATAAGGAATATAAATGAGTTTCTTATCTTTCAGAATTTTTAAACAACAATGAACACATTAATGAATAATAATACTAATCTAATATTTTTATCATTTTTTTTCCTTAATTGAACATATTAAAAAGATAATCAGATTGGACGTTTTTAATAGATTTGTACATTGAAATTATATATATATATATATATACATATATTAAGAAAAACACACACACATGCATATTGTTGACCGAAGGGAGTGACAGCTAGGAATTCCAATGACAGAGAAGCCGATTGCTTAATGTCATATCATACTCTGTTGACCAATCTACCATAGACAAAAAAAAATCAATCCGTTAGTGTTAGATTAGACCCAACAAATACATACATACATACATATATATATATATATATATATATATTCTTTTTTCTTTTTTCTCTCTCTTAAACCAGAGTTTGTTAAGTGGCAATATCCTCTTTAACTAAATTCGATAATTTACCAATATCTAAATTTATTCCCAATAGGATAATTCTTTTAATTTTAAATTCAAATTCTCCAAATTCAGTTATTTCAAAGATAGTGAATGCATACTTATCATTCAATTGCAACACACTCTCCAAGCATTAACCCTCATTAATCTCATTTATAAACAGTGCAAACTCCATAGTATTTTTCACTCTCTCTTTTTGGTTTTTGAGCTCAGCCCTCAGAATCACACAGTGTGTATATATATATATATATATATATATTTATGATAATATGATCATAAGCTGTATATAACAACATTATACATATATATTACACACACACACACAATATAAGTAGTGAATCACTAGTCTCAACTCTGCTGACCCCTTTTGGCTGCATACCCACAACTCCAACCATCTCTGTTTTTCTGATCTTTTCCTTCCCTCCAAACAGAGAGAAGAGAGAGATATTTCAATGGAAACCAATTCATTTTCAAGATGTTCATTTGTGCTCTGCTTAATTTTGTGTCTGGGCTTCGAGCTGGTCCAGTGTAGTGTGACATACGATAAGAAGGCGATCGTCATCAATGGGCAAAGAAGAATTCTCATCTCCGGATCCATACATTACCCCAGAAGCACACCTGAAGTACTCAAAATCATTCCCATTCTAATTTTCTTTTCTCTCTCAAATTTTCTCGAGAAAACACACACACACACACACACACATTTCTCACTCTCTCTTAACTAAATGAAATGAAATCTATTTTAGATGTGGGATGATCTTATAAAGAAGGCCAAAGGAGGAGGACTAGATGTTATTGAGACCTATGTGTTTTGGAATGTTCATGAACCTTCTCCTGGCAATGTACTATACTTTCTCCTAAACTCTCTCTCCCTACTATGTTTTGCCCTGTTTTTACTCTGTTTTCTTTTGTTTATTTTCTCTTTAATCTTGCCGTTTTCTTCTATGTTCTGTTTGGTTTCAGTATAACTTTGAAGGAAGATATGACCTAGTTAGGTTCATAAAGACAATTCAGAAAGCAGGGCTCTACGCTCAACTCCGCATTGGACCTTACGTTTGCGCAGAGTGGAATTTTGGGTACTCACCATTTCCGCCATTTCTCGAGATTATTTACTTCAATTTTTCGTTTCACGAATTAATAGTTTTTCATTTCAATTTTTGATCTTGTAATTTATTTATTTTCTTGCAGAGGATTTCCAGTTTGGCTCAAGTTTGTTCCTGGAATCAGCTTCAGGACAGACAATGAACCTTTCAAGGTCACAATTCCTATTTTTTCTGCTTTTTGCAAACACTAAATTCTTGAAAAGTATAATTAATGGAATAGTAGTACTAATTATTAATATTTTTATTATTATTATTTATATGTATTTTGTTAATATATTCAATGGTTCTGCAGATGGCCATGAAAGGGTTCACTGAAAAAATTGTCAATTTGATGAAAAGTGAAAATCTGTTTGAGTCCCAGGGTGGCCCCATCATCCTCTCTCAGGTATGAATTTTGGGTTGATGATATTTTCTCAAACCCAATTACTCGGGTTTGAGTCTTGAAGCAGTCACTTTGTGCAAAATAATGCAGAACATTTTGTTAGAGGAGAGGGCAGCCACATTGTGAAAATAACACCCTATGTATGTTTTGTTATCAGCTAACATTTGGTATTGACCTTTAAGTAACTCAACCATTACAATCAGAAAATAAAATTAAACAAGTGAAGGAAAAGTCATTGGCAGACTTGGTGGAAGTGAATTCTACAGATTCAGATTGAGTTTGTTTGTGCAGATTGAGAATGAGTACGGTCCGCGAGGTAAAGTACTCGGAGATGCTGGCCATGAGTACATGACTTGGGCTGCAAATATGGCTGTTGGGTTGGGAACAGGGGTCCCCTGGGTGATGTGCAAAGAAGACGATGCCCCGGATCCTGTGGTGAGTAGTCCCTTTTCTAACCAGAAGGTTAATTTTGGTTCCCAGCACATTAGTTTGTTTGATAGAACTTTTTGTGAGTTCTTTCTTGTTGTCCTCCTTTATTCTTGTTGCTCTTGAAATTCACCATCATTGTGTGTGTGTGTGTTTTGTGTGTGTCAATGTGTGTGAACCTAGCAAATTGTTTTGAACTTCAACTAGTTAAACTTTGCACCTACCAATTGCTCTCTTTGGTGAGGTGAAAAAGAAATATATGCTTCGTTCAGAACAGTTGTTACTGTACAAAAACTCTTGCTTGGTTCAATTTTTTATGAAAACTCAGTTATAGAAATGCATGTGAAGATAGGTCTATGAAATTTCTATTTTCCGAGTTTTTGAGAACTGTTTTAACAAAATTGAACCAAGCATGCCCAAATCTCTTTAATCTGCTGCCATGTTAAGATCCTTTTGCTTGTTATTGCTCTCAGATAAACACGTGCAATGGATTCTACTGTGACACTTTCTCTCCCAATAGACCTTACAAACCAAAATTTTGGTCAGA
Source organism: Cornus kousa (assembly GCA_025631255.1). Lineage (NCBI taxonomy): Eukaryota > Viridiplantae > Streptophyta > Magnoliopsida > Cornales > Cornaceae > Cornus > Cornus kousa. The sequence goes on from JAOTQH010000046.1 coordinate 7,265,147, forward strand.
AGCTTGGAGTGGATGGTATGGTATTGCATTTGTTCTTCTCTCTTCGTCAAGAAAGGAAATAAAAAACATTTTTTAAAAAAAAAAAAAGAAAAAAAAAACAACTATTTAACTCTGATTTTAGAATAAATTGTGAAGGTTTACAGAGTTTGGCGGTCCAATTTACCAGAGGCCAGTTCAGGATTTGGCATTCTCAGTTGCTCAATTCATACAAGTGGGAGGATCATTTATTAATTACTACATGGTCAGTTTTCTCCTAAAATAATTCCAGAGTTTCACACAGTACTATGTTGAATTAGTTTAAGATGAGTTCCCATCTGCACTGCATGAAACAGTATCATGGAGGGACTAATTTCGGACGTTCAGCCGGAGGCCCTTTCATCACTACCAGCTATGACTATGATGCTCCACTTGATGAATATGGTGAGAACAAAAACTTATGCTATTTCTTTCCAAGTGTGTCCATCATTCGGTATATTTCTTGAGTAGATTCATAAGAATGCTTAGTACACCAGAAATTGAATAGAACTAAATGTTTGTTTGCATTGACTTGATAGGTTTGATCAGGCAACCAAAATATGGTCATTTGAAAGAGCTTCATAGGGCTATTAAGCTATGTGAACATGCCCTAGTTTCAGCAGATCCAACTGTGATTTCTTTAGGGGGCTTACAACAGGTTTTGAACCCTCCTCAGCTTCTGGAAGTTGTGTACATTCTGTAACTTGTCACTGATATTCGGAATTTTTCAGGCGCATGTTTTTTCTCCAGAATCAGGAGCTTGTGCAGCTTTTCTCTCGAACTACGATACTAATTCTACTGCAAGAGTCATGTTTAATAACATGCACTATAACTTGCCTCCTTGGTCCATCAGCATCCTTCCTGATTGCAGAAATGTAGTTTTCAATACTGCAAAAGTACGTTGATCGTTACACACTACTCAATTTCATGTCTTTAATATATATACATATACGAACTCAAACTATGTGATATGAGAGTTAATTATCTTACCATGGTTATAGGTTGGAGTTCAAACATCACAGATGGAAATGGTGCCTATCAATACTGAGATGTTCTCATGGGAGACTTTTAATGAAGACATTTCTTCTCTAGACCAAAGCTCGACTTTCACTTATCCTGGTCTCTTGGAGCAAATAAATGTCACTAGGGACCATAGTGACTATCTTTGGTACACAACTAGGTGAAGCTCAACACCCTGGATTAATAGTGACTATCTTTCACTTAAATTCACTCTGATATTATTGTTGTCATTCTCGTATTGTTCCTTCTAGGATTCCTAGAAAGTCGCAATTTATTTTATCGTTAGAGAAAATAAAAGTAGTGTATATGGACAGATAGCTATTCCAAGTTATAAGAAGAAAATGTATCAGAAGGATCTAATATAGCAGGATTTGGATATTTTACCTAATTCAGACTTTTGTTTAGGACATAAAATTGGACCTAAATGTATGACTTTGAATGTGATGCATGTGTAAGACTACCGATGCAACAAAAGTAACTAACAGTTTCATTCTATGAAGGTTAATGAAAATGTAAAGGTTCGTGTTCCTGTTTACAGTGTTGATATAGGTTCAACTGAATCCTTCTTCCATGGTGGTGAACTCCCTACTCTAGATGTGCAATCAAGAGGCCATGCTCTGCACGTGTTCATAAATGGACAGCACTCAGGTATATTGTCGAGTTTCTACTTTGAAATTTTCTGACTGGTCATGCTGCCATTCTAGCTGAATTGCCATGAAATGCTAATCTGTATTACAGGTTCTGCATCCGGGACAAGAAAAACTAGGAGATTCACATTTTCAGGAAAGGTGAACTTGCAGCCTGGTACTAACCGAATTGCACTGCTCAGTGTTGCTGTTGGATTGCCAGTTAGTTCCCTCTAGCTCCTACTTTTACCAATTTTTTTTTTCATTGCTTCCCTATACTAGTTATCTCTGGTAATACAATGTTGGCCAGAGTCTCCGAGTAAAGTACAGCTTCAGCCAAATATACCCTAGAAACGAAGGGTTTATTATAGGCCTCCACCACTGATCTAAGATTTTGAATAAGCTACAGATGTATGGTTTAGTCAATAGCACTATAAACACATCTTACATCTTTAGTGGTTAGATTGCTTATTTTCTGACCTAGTATTTCTGTTTGTCGTTGAAGAATATTGGGGGACAGTTTGAGAGATGGGAAACAGGAGTTTTAGGTCCAGTTGCATTGCACGGACTTGACCAAGGAAAATGGGACTTGTCACGGCAAAAATGGACTTACCAGGTTGAGAATTCTCACCTCTCTCTCTCTCTCTCTGAACGATTTTCAAAGAAGTTTTCCCTCATTGGTGCCTCTTCAAACAGGTTGGGTTGAAAGGCGAGGTCATGGATCTTGTCTCTACAAATGCTGTTTCCTCCGTTGACTGGATGCAAGGTTCGTTGATTGCACAAAAACAGCAGCCCTTAACCTGGCATAAGGTAAAGTAAATAAATAATAGTATTAGGACTATGCAATCTAAGCACATAGTGAAAATGATACATTGTCATTACGAATGTAAATTTGTCTTGAAACTCTGCAGGCTTATTTCAATGCACCTGAAGGCGACGAGCCATTGGCTTTGGACATGGGGAGTATGGGGAAAGGTCAAGTATGGATCAATGGACAGAGTATTGGAAGATATTGGCTTGCATATGCTAGTGGTAGTTGCAATGGATGCAGTTATTCTGGGAGATTTCGACCTCCAAAGTGTCAAGTTGGCTGTGGTCAACCAACCCAGCGATGGTAAACCCTCCTCGGATGGAAATCCCTCTTGCACCAACCCTAGAATTTTATACTGAAAATGCATAATGACACTGAGGTTGGTCTAGAGACTACTTACTAACAATATGAACTTTTCAGGTACCATGTGCCACGTTCCTGGTTAAAGTCGAGCCAAAATCTATTGGTACTTTTCGAAGAGCTTGGAGGGGATCCCACAAGAATTTCTCTGGCAAGAAGATCAGTGACCGGTGTTTGTGCCGATGTCACTGAGTATCACTCAACCATTAAGAATTGGCACACTGAAAGCCATGAAAAACCAATGGAGTTTCACAAAGCCAAAGCTCACCTGCAGTGTGGTCCAGGCCAGTCCATCTCTTCCATCAAATTTGCAAGCTATGGAACTCCTTTGGGGACTTGTGGGAGTTTCCAGCAAGGACCATGCCATTCTCCTGCATCATATGCCATATTAGAGAAGGTACTAATTGTGCTCATCGATGTTTTAACAACTTCACCAAAGTTCATAACAATTTTTACCTTTTAATTGTGTTCTATTTACCTTTTCGATTTTTGTTGTGTTTCACAGAACTGCATTGGGCAGCAGAGATGCTCCGTGACCATATCAAACAGTAACTTCAAGCAAGACCCATGTCCGAATATGTTAAAGCGGTTATCAGTTGAAGCCATTTGTTCGCCCTAGGGCTTCCACAACCATTCAACCAAATTCAGAGATTGATTAGGTAAAGAGTGACACAAGTGCTCAAAAATTAGACCATCTGACTACATACCTGCAAAAAAAAAAAAAAAGGCAAGGAAAGGAGAATAAAGGGAAAATTACTGGGAGGTTTATTAGATTAATGAATTCAATTGTAATTCTGGGCAGAAGATTCTTCCAAGGCTGTGTTTTACAAGAGATGGATAGTTTCTAATTTAACTGGTAGTTTGTAAATTCTGTAAGTTCTGAATCGAGGGCTCTCCATTTGGCGAATGAAGGTTAGGGAAGATGCATGACTTATTTGATTGATTGATTGTAAAATTTAAGGGAAATCAAATCCTTACTAGGCTCGTGTTAGGAGTGGATCCTAGTATGCCCATCTCTTTCTTCCTCTAATGTTGCAGTTCTTTGTGATAAATAAAAGTAACTTATGTCTTGATAATTCGAATTCCTGGTCAGGTTACAATTTTTCAGGAAGAAAAGTGTAAAAAGAACTTCACATTACCAAGATTTCCGATATATGTATACATCTTCCTCCTCACCAAGCACACTGCACAAGATCATAGGGCAACTGGAAACGTGATTCCATGAAATTCTAAAGTTTCTAAACACCACCATTCACTATTTTTCTCAGAGATGCAACAGCAAAACAGGCAATTCTATATATATTTGATCACATAAAGGATTTACTTTTACCAAGAAACAAAACAACACAAACCACTGAACCTGATTTAGAAGTACTTGTGCATCTTATAGAACAAGAAACTCACAAGATCAAGCCTGTAATGTACATAAACCATAGATCCAGATTAAAGCATATAAGAAGGTCCATAGCCTCCATAAAAGTAAACTAGAAATAAATTTATTCGGCCGTATTCATGTGCTTGGAAATAGTCTGCTGCAGCTCATCTTTCTTAGCTCCCACAACCTTGTCCACAATCTTCCCTTCTTTCAGGAACATGAAAGTTGGCATTGCCTCCACAGCCCAGTCAGTAGCAACAGACTGCAACAAGAAAAACAACCATGAATATTTTACACGGAATTTCACCATGGATTTCCCAACACTATTGCAAGAACATTTGACGAGAGAATTAAGGATGAAAGGAATACATTTTTTTGTGATTTTATTATTATTGCTTTTTTACCTTCAGTTCATCCACATCCACCTTAACAAACATAACGGTAGGTAGTTTCTTGGCCAAGTCTCCCAGGAATGGTGCAATGAAACGGCAAGGCCCGCACCATGAAGCAGTGAAATCAACCACCATCTGCATTAATAACAGGGATTAGTACATGCCAAGGACATAACAAAACATGAAGTCGCTAACCATCTACAACCATAAGAGTTTTGCATGACAAAGCCAATACACTAGCTTTCTCCTCAATCCACAATGCATTAATATATGCTCATAATATACAAAACACAGTTGTTTAGCTAATTTGGTTTCGATATTAGATATTAATTCCTTACCTTCATGTTTGATGCTTCTAACCTTCATTAGCACCAAGGAAGTGGGGAAAAAATTAAAGAAATTCAAAAGGTCAATTGAAATAAACAATAAAATTTAGTTCTCTAATATCAGTACAATGTACATATACAACTTCTACGGTCATGTCCATTATAGCTGACAAATGTAGCAGTCAATATATCAAATTTCACAGCACTAAAGAAAACTATGATAATTTGTAGAATGAGCAAATTGAGCTAAAGGTATCCTAATTGACTTCGTAAAGAAAAGAATGTTTTTGAAGGAGTAACATATCTACCATTTTTTTTACTCTATTTGCCCTCACATCCCAACAACCTGATCCCCTCCAATAATATTTCAAAAGGGTTGGTATCGGAATTTTCTTTGTAAAAGATGGGTGGAACTACTTCTCTGCCATATGAATTATTTCACATTATAAGTTTGTGAACAAACACAAGTGTGTGCATGTACCACGTGAGTCAAGCTCGTAATAACTTCAAGTTAAATAAATCATGAAGTCAAAAGTTTATAGGACCTAATACCATGTTCAATTCAAAAAGAAAGAAAGAAAACAATTTGTTAATGGGGCTCGTAGTGATAAATCACAACAAACAGTTATTGTCTGGTTTGTTTCGTTCAGAAATGAAAACAATTATTTTTTTCCTGGAAACAGAAAATCCGAAACTAGTAGAAAATTGTCTGGTTGACAGTTTTTGTTTACTCAATTAAAAAAGACATATTTTTAAATAACAATATCTTATAGTTCTTTGAAAACACTTTTCTGTTTTTTGAGTTCTAAGGAATTGTTTTCGATAAACTAAAACATGCCCTTAGTTTTATAGTGAATTCTCTAGGTAGTTATGATAGATATATCTGATTAAATCTAACTTTCATTGGGAGGAGGGCTACCTTACCCTACATAGCACATGTTCCTTAAAATCCAAACTCCAATAAAATAAAATATTATAGTAAATCGCTATATCTCACTAGGAAAGCAAAGGTTTGTACTATACTACCCTGGTAACCCCAATATATTAAAAGTCATTAAATACAAAATTCAGAAAAGTCAACTAAATTAAAAGGCACATTACACCCTCATTTGCAGTTGATGTTGTATTCTTTTTATGCCAAGTTTAAATTTCAGGAAGTGAAGGATTGGGACCATACCCTCGCAACATTTCAGAAGGATTGGCATGTTCAACACTTATTATTCGGTCTGTTGTTAAAAGAAGAGAAAAACTTTAAAATGTGTCAAGAATACTGATGACATGGCATCACCTACTAATTAAAACACTACACCGGCACTAGTGATAGGACTCACCAAAATAGATGTAGTATTATTACTTATGTGACAAAATATAATTAATTGATGACATAATCCTCGAGCACAAAGAAGATTTTCTCTAGAGGTTATATCACCCAGACTAATGATGTGTCGGTCTTTTTGCCCTAGTTTTAGCAATTAGAACTGTCAATTTTATTTTTAATTTTTTTGTTTTCGTTCCGGAAGTTCAAGGAAATGCACACACCAAAGCTTTGATCCCACCCCTACATTATTATCTCAACTTTCAGATTACAACTTCGCATAAAAACAACCCAATTAATCAAAGTTCCATGATATTGTCATTCAAAATTTGAACTCCAAATACCAAAACAAAACATTTTCATTTCAACAAAGAAAATTTGAGGTAAATCAAAACCAAATTGAAAGCAAATCCAATGTCCAATGATCAATGTGGAGTCCATTAAAGCATATAATATTGAAACAGAAATCTAATCAATAAACCAGAACAACCATCACATCTCAATTCTCAAGTGACACGTCAACCAAATCAAATCAAATCAAACCTGCTAAAAGTCATTAACTCATACCCAGTATGCAAATCCAGACCAACTACAAAACCCATGATTTAAAACACCAAAAAATTACCAAATCCACATTATTCAAAATAATATAAAGTTAAAGTTTAGGAAAAAAAAAAAAAAAAAAA
>JAOTQH010000046.1:7272172-7284480 GCA_025631255.1 Cornus kousa
AAAAAGGTTAATGGGAAAGAGGAGAAAACAAAAAAATCTTACCATAATTGAAAAGAGTAATTGTGATATTTGAGAAAATAATTATTAATTTTTAAAGTTAATATTAGAGATGTCATTTCCTTTAAGATTGGAGTGCAATAGTATAAAAGTAGAGTGCGAATAGAGTGCCTCCCTTATTTTATACAAACTAAAGGAAATTTATATCCACATTTTAGAAAATGTCTAGCACTTTTAATAACAAATTTGAATTCATGTTATGTCCAATTTATAGTGAATCCATGTGAAATGATTTCCATCATTCTCTTGTTTTTTTTTTTTTTAAAAAATAATAAAATAAAATAAAAAATCCCATCATTCCCTATGCGGACCTTCAATAATAAGGAGGAGATAGTAAGTCATTAATAATAATAATACTGATAAATAAATAAATAAACCTTAAATCGACTAATATTAATTTTCTTGTTGTGTTCGGTTACATATAATTGATACATTGAAATTGAAATTGGACAAAAATTATTTTAAAGTTTAAACTAAATTACTTCTAACTTCAATTTCAAGTCACCAATTTCATGCAACCAAATTAGCTGTTGGTTTGGGAACATGAATCTAATAGTTTAGATTTGAAATTGAAAAATATTAGTTAAAACTTTAAAAACACAAGATTTTGACCCATTGGTCCTATCTACTATAGAAATGTTTAAATTCCATGCTACGTCATTGTTAAATTTCCATCGTAATTATGCATCCGAATCAAATTCATTCCACCTTTTTGCCTCTTGATTCTTTTATTCACATTCTTTTACTTTGGAGCAACTTCTTAGAAACAACATTTCACATACAACGGCGTCCACACTTCTTTATCCTCCAAAAATAGTCATGCTCAACTTTATAATTGAATCACCTCCAATTTAATGCATAGACATCTACCAAAGATGGGTATGGAATAATAGTATCTGTCATGCATAAAGTTCACTTGTTCTGCGAAAGAATAAACCAATAAAAAATGCTATGCAAACTAGTAATACATTCATAAATACATTCATAAATACATACATATATATATATATATATATATATATATAGATGATGACAATGATGATGAAATAAATTTGCAGATGAATAACAAGGAATGATATTCATTAACATGTTCATTCTAAACTATCCAACAGATGCCACAAGCAGGTAATCTCAGGTATATCGCATATGAGATCCACAAATTTTTGTTAACTACAAATGATAAGAAACAAATAATGTAAAGACTACAACTGGATCAAATTCCTGAAACAATAAGTACCAAGTAGAAACCAACCCACAAGAAGGAAAGTGAAGAACGCCACGAATGTTAGGAAGGTCCATCCTCCGAAGGTGAGTCCCAGACCAAACACAATGACAAATGGCAAGTATGATCGTACCATAGATGCTTTACTCACCCACTTTCCCTTGAGGAAAATCAAGATTGCAAGGTTCACAACATTCCACCCACCAGCCTGAAAGTCCATCCTGTTCAGATTGTTCGCTACAAACGAGTGGCAATTGCAAGTAAAAAGGTTGTAAGCCCTGTGCTGGAATTCCTGCGTGCTCTTACGTAGTGCATCATCCCAAGTTAACGTGTCGCTTCCAGATTCTTCCTGATTGAATTCCTCTTCACTTCTGTATGCAGCTGGATACGGAGAAATGCAGCACTGTAGACCAGAATTTGGGGAAGCACAAAATATATTAGTAATGGGAATGCATTAACAGCTGAACAACTAACCAATGACGTGTATGTCAAAGGTTGGCCCGAGAGACCTAAAGTGATAGATCAGGGGATTAAGAGTTATTCTATTATCTGCCTGAAAATGGGAAAAGCTGAACAACTAGGTCAATGGGTACAGCTCTTTAAACAACTAGGCTAATGGGTACAGCTCTTACACATTTAGGTATTAGAATCATCATAACAGTCGATTAAAAATTCATCAACACAAATAAAATGAAAGGGCAGAGGATCCCGCTGCCATCTCACATAAGCAGCAATACACAGTTTCATCAGTTGCTTGTTGCAAGCAGACCGGTGAAACAACAATTGTAAAAAAAAGATGTTGCACAATCTATATTACTCAAACCAGAAGTGAGCATCCAGGTATACCTTTTCTTTGTTTATTTGGATGTAGCGGGTCACTGCCCCAAATGCAAAGTCGTCTACACACACAAAATTAGGCCCTGCGAAGTCCAAGATTACTCCATCTTCCCTGCATATCCCAATGTGGCCAATAAAAGGAATCAGCCATGATATAACAGGAAGCGGAGTCCACACGATGCAGCAGGGAAACCGGGCTCTTCTTGGATCGATTTGCATAGTTTGTGGTACACTGTGTTCGATCATCAGGTGGTGATCAGGGTCAGCATTTGGGTCCATTGCCAAAGCTGTAAAAAACTGAATTGCCTCAACCACAATTTGCATTTAGAAATCGTAGTTGATTACAAATATACATATATGCATATGCTGTGCATGACCATTTTCCAAAGTACATCCAAGAGAGAAAAATGGCGCATATACATTTTAATGATGCCTGAATTAACCCTGGACATTTCTTTGTCAAACAAACCAAAGGCGACCATGAAAGTTATTAGCATCATGTCTTGAATCAGTTTACCGATATCTGTTTAAAGTGTATCTCGTGGTAATGTAAATAGACACCAACAATACACTTGATTTGTCATCCATTGGTTTACCAATTTCATATTGCCATCTGATTAAAGAGATCACATTCCTGTGTTAATGAACTCTGCCATTCAGGGGGATAAAAAGTCCGTCATTCTCACAAGGAACCCACGTCAACACAGGATACATGTCCAACACGCGAATCCAAATCAAACATGTCTATGACAGAAGAAGAATAAAAAACCAAAATTTGATAGGGGAGAAAGCTTCTTAATTCTTACACGGAGAGATGATTAAATCTCTTTCCTTAACCACTTCCATTTCATTTAAAATCTAATGTGGCATGTCCTTAAATAACAACAATACCAGACATTACATTACTGGCTAATGCAAAATATATTTAAATGTGTTGGACATGTCTAAGTACCTGTACCCAAACTTTCAACATATATCAGGTCAACACAATTGAACTTTTGGATGAGGGAGGTTGAAACTTATATTCACACCCACACTATACACGCATCTATCTATGTAACAACTATTAATTTCCTTGATGATTAATATATTTTTTCCAAGTCTTTGACATATGGTGGTCTAGCTAAAGATCCAACTGAAAATTAACACAAAATCGATTCAGTCTAAATGCCTGAATCCTTTATGCTCTTACATGAGACCAATCATCAATAACATAGAAATGAAAGATAGTTCTAGACTGGGCCTTTCACATGGATGACTCTGTATTAGGTTACAAATATTTAATGGAAACTTCATATTGTACTCATTATAACATTCCTTCTCAAAGCAATAATCCCCTTTCTTTACATTCAACCAGATTTAATGAGAAAAACTGAGGCTCTACCAAAATGTTAAGGTTTTTGTTCTTGAATGCTCAATGCTTCATAGGAAGGTTCACAATAATTAGGTTCTTCAAAACCAGGAGGCCAAATGAAGCCCTTTCTGCTTGATCTTTCAGCTCTTACATAAGGAAACCAATCATAAATGGCATAAGATCTGCATCAGGTTTTCAACTAGTATGATAGAAACTTCATATTATACTTGTTATCACATCTTGCTCACATTATGATGCTTGAAGAAAAATACTTTCGGCTGAAGCTAAGGCTAAAGAGCTCCCCTTTCTTTTTATTTGAGCAGATTTATCTGGAAGACTAGGCACTTGCATTTTCAATGACTCATAAGAAGGTTAGAAGGCCGAATAAATCCTTTAGGCCAAGTACATGTTCTCTTTGCTAAAGAAATAGCGAGAACTCTAGCTAACTCTTTGTGTGTTGAACAAATTCTAATGTGTTGTGGCAAACAATTTTGAACTTGGTGGTATTTAGTTGGATTAACTCAGTGAAGAAGCATTCTCTATTAGAGAAGATAATCGTTATGGTAGAGTTCCCTTAGTGACTCCTCCTTGGGTCTATGCTAAGGAAAAATGTAAACAGGTCTTTGAATACAACAAAGAGAGATGGGGTTGTGGTTAATTCTTCTTGACCATATAAAACGAGCCTGATATATGCTAAGCAGATAGAAATAGAAAAAGAGTCGAACACAAGCCAGGATGGTAATCTGAGTCAGGGGTTGTGGTCAATTCTTCTCAACAATTGCAAATGCATTTTCCTCAATATTTTCATTTCTGCAAGAAGACACACATATATATATAGAAACCTAGTCTGCAATGCCCTCAATTTGTTCTCCAATTAACAGAAATACCAGTTTTTCTCTTCCACACACCCAAAAAAAAAAAAAAAAAAGAAAAAAAAACAACAACAACAACAACAATTTTTGAGCCGCTATGAGTTGAGGTGAAATGGTAAAAAGGCACTCTAAAAGTTCAATTTATTCATGTATTATGAATCGTGAGTCTCTGTGTGTGTGTGTGAGTGGGTTTGTCTGGAGACATAGTCTCACCATGAAATTAACCATTTTTCAAGATGAAAAATAGCGAGAAGAAACTTAAAGACGTCTGAGATAAACATATGTATATTTGGGCGTGTATATATGTGTGTGTTTGTGAAGAATCAATAGCTTAGCAATACATTATAGATAAACCCTAATCATAAACCGTTCTCCATAGATCCAAAAATTACAGCAATAATGAGATAATTCAATATCGTAAAAACCCAATTGCAAGAGAGAGTACCTGACGACGGCGAAAAATCTAAATCCAAACACGGACTAATCTGAGTAAGCCCATATTCAGATTTGAGAGGTGTGTTTCTTATACGAGTAAACTAGAGCGGAAAAGCAACGCTAAGTTGCAGCCATAAATTTGCGGCACATGGCCTTCCGATTATTGTATCATGAGACAAGCCGACCTAGTGAGCAGAACAAGTTTCGGCTTCGTCAGTCGGGTTGAATATGGACATTAAACCATTACTCTAAAGAGCAGTGTTATTTGGCTCGACTAGAAAAACCAATTTAATATCGACTCCTCCAGATGTCAGGTAACTTAGCTATGGAAACAAAGAAAGGAACCCTAAAAAAAAAATTAAATAAAAAAGACAAAAAAAATGAGATCACATTTGAGTTGAAATGTTATGATTTCACTGTCTAGTCTAGATATTCTTATAAATTCTTGTCCACATTAAATATATTTGACCCATTTTATTTGGTATCAAAGTTAGATTTTATTTTCGGTTCGGTGTACCAAATTTCCTCAAAAAAATTTTGGGTTTGTCCAAAGTTCGGGTGAAAAAATATATTGTTAAATTTAGGGGTGCACAAAAATTCAGTGAATTTAAAAAATTCAAACCGGATTGAACAGTTTGGTTTGGTTTGGTTTGTTAATGGTTTAGTTTCGCCATGATACCAAATTTGTGGAACGGTAAAAATACGGTTTGATCACGATCGTTAAGTTATACATGTATATAATATAATCCTATGCAAATCACTTAGAAGTTTATAATACTATAAATCCTACAATCCACCTTTAAATCTCTTGGATCTTATCAATTTATCATATGATTAAAAATCTCAAATCACAAAATAGAGATCTCGCCTACTCTAATTTCTCTTTTGCTTTTTCATAATCTATCTCACTGTTGTGATCTCCCCCTTTCTCACTCTCAAGCAGCCTAGCTTCTTCAGTTTTGAAATATGAATATTTCTGTAACAGAAAAAAAATATATAGAAAGAAGAACCCGGAACCAAATCGAAATGAATCGGTATTCCACGGTTTGGTTTGGTTGGGTTGGGTTCATTTAGCCAAATGATTTGGTTTGATTCCAGATTTAATAATTTGGTTTGATTCTAGATTTTATGAAACCATTAAAAATAGTTTGATTCCAAAAAATTCTCAAATCTGTTCAAATTGAACTATGTACACCCCTAATTAAATTAGTCTCATGCAAGTAAGATATTGATTTTACTTATTCAATGTAAATATTCACATCAGCAAGATTAATTGGTGTCATTAGCAATGGAAAGTTAGATTCTTTTTATTCTAGGAAAAATTTATTAATATCTAAGATCTAGTTTGTTCTCAGATGCGTTTTATTGGATAAGTTTATAAGTGATAAAGTAAAGATAAGAGGATTGTGCATTTTTGATAACTAATAACGTGACTCACTCACAATTAATAGGCATGAATCAACAAGTTTGCTACAATATAGCGGTTCATCTATATGGTCCAGTTCTGAAATTAAAGACAATTTATTTATTTATTTATTTTTGGTAATCAAATTAAATGTTATGAATTTCAAATAATAATAATAATAAATAAATAAATAAAAGTACTGAAAGGGCATGGTCAAAATCATTGTCCTCAATTCTAGCAGAACATATCTAGGTGTGTTGCTCTGTTCCCAAACGCACACACACGCACACATTAAGAATATTCCTTGGCTTATTCTATCTGATTACAGAATTTAAACTCAGGGAACATAGATGTATAGCTATACAAAGTCACACAAGTATCAAACTGTTATGATCAGTATCACAACAGAAACCAGCAAAATCTCAAATTCCTCATCTATTGGTCACTTATAAATTAGAAACCTACAACAACTTGTAACTGTCACTACTCCCTCTTATTGCTGCTATACCTACATTTTTGAAGCTTTAGTAATATTGGCTTCAATGTGGCTCATAAAAACATTTCTTCTGTTGTTTCACATTGCCAGGGTCTGCAATGGAGGTCACACAAGTAGCTATGTCAGAACATCCGAACCGTCCTTCGACATTCCGGTCAACAACTTCCCTCCACCTTCCGGCTACAATGCACCCGAGCAGGTATATTACAATAGTCGCAAAAGAGTCGCAAAAGAGTGCAAAAGAGTGCGTATAACTAACCCTCCTCATATCCTGCAATAGCGGGAGTCTCGTGCACTGAACTAGCCCTTTTTAATGTTGTCTTTTTTATCCAATATTACTTGCTTGCAAAATGTATATAGATTTATTGTTTTCAATATGTATGTTGATTGCATAGATTTTTATGGTTGTGATTAATGCTAAATTATTTGTGTACATTAAATATATATATATATATATATTATATATGCAGGTTCACATAACACAAGGAGATCACATAGGGCGGAGTGTGATCATTTCATGGGTGACACCTTTAATGCAACACCCGAATGTGGTGACATACTGGGAAGCAGAGGGGAAGCACAATTACAAGCAGGAGGCTGGTTCTATAGTCACCTCTTACAGATACTACAATTATAGTTCCGGCTACATTCACCATGCTACTATTAAAAGATTAAAGGTATGTTAATAAATTCATTAATTCGTCGTATTATTTTTCATCCTATACATAATACGTATTGATGTTTCATAGCTAAATTAAGTGGGATCGAGCAGTCTGTTTTCGCTGCATTTGCAATTTGAAATGAATCTCTATGCTCCCTCGAAGTACCTACTTAGACTTGAGTCCATGATTATGTTATGCATAGGATCAGCAAATATATGAATTAATTTTGATATTATCATATACTTTTTTTATTTTTTTATTTTATATTATCATTTAAACTCCAATTTTACTGGTATATATTGATCTGTAATGAAATTTTATGAAGTGGTGAGAATGCTCTTTGACTAAAAAAGCGAAAAATAGAACCTAGAATAGCTCCGTTTGCACCATAATTTTGCCAAGTATAGCAATATAGGAACAGATTTTAGTGATTGAAGACCATAGAGTCCCTTTTCATTGGCTGTAGCCAGTAAAATACTGATGGTTTCATATTATATGTTATGATTAATTATTCTAATTTTACTTAAAGATTGGGAAAAAAACTGTTGAAATTAATTAAATTATCTTCATTTTCTGTGTCAGAGAACTTAAGAGTTCAATACAAGTATTCATTTAATAAAATTCCTAACTGGAAATATACAATCAAACCATGTTTTGCTTATCCGAAAAAACTCTAGTAATTGGGTAGTCTACTGCCAGGCATGGCCTCTCAGCAGTGCTAAATCAGGTTTAATAACAGTTACAATATCCATTCTCAATTGCAAGCCAATCTTGATTAATGGAAATCAATCAACACTTGAGAACTCATTTTTGGTCTTTATATGCAGTATGACACTCGATACTTTTATGAGCTTGGGACTGACAATGCTACTCGTAGATTCTCCTTCACAACTCCTCCCAAAGTAGGACCTGATGTTCCCTATACCTTTGGAGTTATGGGTCAGTTCTTCTGAACCAATTTATAATTTTATTATTATTATTATGTTTTTTTCGCTGTTTAGTCACTCCATTGTATATGCTGTGTGATGTAGCATATTTCTCTCTATGCAGGTGATTTGGGACAAACATATGACTCGTATCAGACACTGGAGCATTATGTGTCGAACCCGAAGGGTCAAGCTGTGCTGTTTGTAGGCGATCTTTCTTATGCAGATGATCACCCCTTCCATGACAATGTGAAGTGGGATACATGGGGGCGTTTCGTTGAGAAGAGCACTGCATATCAGCCGTGGATCTGGACTGCCGGCAATCATGAAATCGATTTTGCTCCTGAGATTGTAAGACTTACTTGAACCAAACTTGATGGTTCTGTCTCATGAAATATGTGGCTGTTGGTTTGGCCATAACCCACTTGGTGGCCTAGGCCATATCATTTTATTAGCTTAATCAAATAAATTCAATCTGGTTCTCTGATGACTCAAAAATGACTCGCATAATCCATGTTGCTTATTAAGTACTTGAACCATTTTAAACTTCACTCAATAACTGAGATCACTCTGTATCAAGTTCCATTGAGTCACAAAGAAGCAATTAACATCGCGCATTTACTGCATTATCTATATCAAATTCAATTCATTGATAGTGCTAAATCTTTAAGCAACATAAAATTTTGCTTGTATTGTTGATCTTTTCGTGATGGATCTAACTTTGTGTTTCTCACAGGATGAAAACGTTCCTTTCAAACCATATATGCACCGGTACCATGTACCATACAGGGCTTCCCAGAGTACATCCCCACTTTGGTATTCTATTAAGCGTGCATCAGCGTATATCATTGTCCTTTCTTCTTACTCAGCCTATGGTAAGAACCTTACCTTCATTGCTTTTATTATCCATAATACATCAATATATCATTTGCTCCATTATTTGGTCACATTGGAACAAAGAGGGCCTTATAGAGCTATGAGAAGGGCTTACAATACTTTCTTCTATTTCTTTAGGGAAATATACTCCTCAATACGAGTGGCTTAAAAAAGAGTTGCCAAAGGTTAACAGAGCTGAGACTCCATGGCTCATTGTTCTTCTTCACTCTCCGTGGTATAATAGTAATAACTACCATTATATGGAAGGCGAAAGCATGAGAGTGATGTTCGAGCCCTGGTTTGTTGAGAACAGAGTTGATATTGTGTTTGCTGGTCATGTCCACGCCTATGAGAGATCAGTAAGTTCCCATATTAACATAAAATCTCATATTTCATGGATACATTGCTCATTATTTGCTATCAATAATTCCTAGCGTACGTGGCTGCTTTTGATCTTTTGATCCACTAAGAAAGTCGATGATGTGTGCTATAACTAATGAACATGGATTGTTATGATGTGAAATACAATCTCAGGTTAGGTTTGGAACCATGTTTGGAGATCAATCATATCTAATTAACGAACATGAGAATGAGTTTTAAGTGGCAAATTTGAGCGGTGTGTTCATACTTGATCTCTGCAGCAGCCCTCTCATATTTCATGGTTACATTGCTACTATCAATCATATCATATCTAAACGCAAATGCTCTTGAGATTTGAATTTCAAAAACTAATATATATTTGTTGCAGGAGAGGATATCAAATGTGAAGTACAACATAACAGATGGACTGAGCACTCCAGTAAAGGACCCTTCTGCTCCGGTATACATAACAATTGGCGATGGTGGAAACATTGAGGGCATTGCTGATTGGTAAGAGTCTTGAATCCCTTCTGAAACTAAACAAAGTTGGTCATAACAAAAAGCAACCATTATGAGATATGAATCAACAATTCTTAATGCAGCTTCACAGATCCACAACCTAGTTACTCTGCATATCGCGAAGCAAGCTTTGGACATTCCCTTCTTGAAATTAAAAACCGGACTCATGCTTACTATACTTGGCACCGTAATCAAAACAGTGAAGCTGTTGCTGCGGATTCTATTTGGTTTTATAATAGGTACTGGTATCCACACGAAGAAGGCTACTCCAACTACGAAGGGGTTTAGAAGTTTTGCATTCTTGTGGCTGTTTCTTTCTTTTGTTTTTGCATTGGTAGGTAGTTTTGGTTGCTGTTCCTTTTTTCTACATAGAATTCAATGACAGCTGAAAATGTACTGTATGGTTTAAATTTGATCATTATATTATATAATTTTAAAAGAATGGGTAAATTTATAGAAGACTCGTAAAAAAATGGTTAAAAATTATAAAATAGTAATAAAGGTATATTATATTATGTAATTTTAAAAGAAGGGTAAAATTATAGAAGACGACTTGCAAAAAAAGGTTAAAAATTATACGTTATACAAGATAGTAATAAATGATCCGGAATTTTGTTGATGGGGGCACCATTGAGAAATTTTGTTGATGGGGCTATTGAAGAAAATGAATTTAAATATAATTTTTTTTATATAAAATAATAATCTTAAGAGCCTAATTACTAATTACTTAACAAGAGAGAGCTGAATTATTTTTTAGTATCTTTTAGATTAAATAAAAAATAAAAATTAGTGGGGGCCAAAAGTATATAATAAAGTATTTTAAAAAGTTGAGCGGGGTAGTTCTTAATTTGTAACAAAATACATAATTAGTACTGTAATACAAATAAAAAAAACTCATACCCTAGGCAGTTCTTAATTGAATGACCAAATTACTCTTTTATACACAATTTTCTTATTATTTTTCAAAAAATGACATAAACTAAAATGACACACAGTTTATTATACACATGTACTATGTATTATGGGTGATTAATCAACGCAAAGAATCAAATTAGGTTTAGAGAGTGAGAAAAGTAGCATAGGGTTTTCGGGAGCTCAATCCGGTTTTGCCACCGTTCCTGGTAAGCTCCTTCATTGCTGCCTTGTGTGGATGCCGTCGCATCTATGGCCACGCAAATCACTAAACCACCGTTCTCTTCGTTCTTGAAACCCCTTGTGGAGGTAATTTCAGTCGAACATTGCTTCCTCGCTATTTAGTCTAAAAATACCGAACTCCACCCTCCGTTGGTGTTTTACTGGGTTTGCTTCTATTCGGCTCTGGATCTGGGTTTATATTTTTGGGTTCAAAGCCCTTATTATGATTATGAAAAATATATATATATATATATCAGTATAAAACATCTTTCGAAAATAACTATCACTTAGGTCCAGTTTCGCTTTTCCGTTACTACCTTCGTTAAAAATATAGGAAAAGACATGTTTGTCCCTAATTTTTTAATCACATTTATTTCAAAATATTAGATAATGTAAATGACTTCTATACCCCTACACACACTATTTCTCTCTCCAATGAAGGGACGACGCTTCTGTAAGAAAAATGTTGGAGAAACTTGGAAGCAAGACGACTGCCTGTTGAATTATAGAAGGCTACTAGATAAAAAGCAAAGCATAAGAACTCCCTACTCCTAGTGCTATTATGTTTGATCGTCATAAGAGGTCCAAGATAGAGGTCATCACTGCCAAGTTACAAAAGATTGTGAAACAAAAATATGATATAGGTTTGAGAGAAGTTGCTGGAGGGGACAGAGTAAGAGAAAGATTGCCCACCAGTACTTCTTTGGATTTGTCTCTCTCCTCAAGGGAGGCTTCGGTCTGTAACAACATACAGGGTATCATCAAGCCTATATATATATATATATATATATATATAAACGCCCAACTTTTCTGTTCCCAAATTTCTAACTCCACTAGTTGCTCCTCGATCTCGCTATTTATGCTGGGATTGCAATTGAGGCAATGGAGTGTGGATTATACATATATATATATATATATATATATATATATACATGGAATATTTGTTTTCTATTTGGAATCTGAACTTTCATCTCAACGTTTTGAGCCTCACTTACCCATTCATCTCTCTCACACACACAGTTTTACACACAGCCATACCCACCGCCACCACTTTGTACAGTCAACGTCTCTCTCTTATCTCATCTTTGTATAATCGATTGATGATGGATAAGAGAAGATTGGCGACGGCCAATCGACGGCGACGAGAAATATT